>NIVC01000706.1:0-125410 GCA_002269645.1 Macrostomum lignano
AGTGAGCGTATCTCGGGGTTGGAGCGATCCCACCGGCCGTCTTGCGTCGTCGCAATCGCTGCCCGGATGACTGGGTCGCAGGCAGAGCTCTTGCGGATGTCCCGCGAGCGTCAGCGCCATCGCACAGCCGCCTGCGCCACCTCGTTGATGTAGGCCTCCCTCCGCTGCTCGCCAAAACTTCTGCCGTGCGCGCTTAGGGGCTGCCGGAGGCTCCCGGCTGGTACTCGACCTTGAACACTAGGTGCTGGATCCTCAGCGTCATTCGCTCGACTCGTGGAGGCGGCCGCGACCCAGACGCGAACATGGCCGTCAGCGGCTTGTGATCGGAGACCACTGTGAACTCGCGCGATCCATGCAGGTAGTACTCAAACTTCAGGCAGCCGAACTTCACGGCCAGTGCCTCCTTCTCGGTCTGCGAATATCGCCGCTCGACATCGGAGAGGGTCCGGCTGGCGTATGCAACCGCCTTGAGCTGCCGTCGCGCTGCACCTGCGCCAGGATGGCGCCCAGTCCGGTCGGCCCCGCGTCCACGATCAGCTGCGTGTGTAGCCGCTTGTCGTAAAAAGCCAGCGTTGTCGGCTCCGCGATGCTGCGCTTCAGCTGCCCACCCCACTCCGCAGCCATTCAGACTGCCAGGCGTACCACTGGGCTAATATACCGTGCGTACGCACACTACAATAATAATATTGGATTTCACCTGCACTAATGGGCAGATGTGCAACCGACAGCTCAGCCGCAGCTATTGTGCGGCGCATCTGAAGGCTACGTACGGCTGTTCAGTCCAAGGACTGGGGGGTCGCCATACACATCCTCAATTACCCCAGCTAATGCTGGCATCCATTTTACAGCTGGGTGAACTGAAGCAATGCAGAGTTGAGTGTCGTGTTCAAGGACACAAATTGCTCCGAGTGGGTCAAGAATCGAACCCCCGACCTTTAAGTCGCGAGTCCGACGCTCTAACTACTAGGCTAAAAGCCCATACTAGCAACAGCAACAACAAACCTCAGTTGCCAAATCAAGGTCTACCTAGAGCAAGAGAACTTAGCCCTAAAAGCTAAAGTGTAATTGATTGGGAACTCCTTCTTCAGATAATTGACTCTTTCGGATTTTACATACGAGCGTAAGTTGTTTAATATAAATACAGAATATAGCTAGCAATTAAGAAACGGCTAATGCATTCTCATATTTTCTCAAATCCATCCCTTGTGACCCGATCTGGAAATTTGAAGCCTTCGATTTGACCAAAGCATCGTAGCGAAATTTTTTCCTTCTGGTAGAATTGTCGAATATCTCGATGATTCGGAGGGCTGGCGACTTGATTCTGCTTGAAAAGATGCGCAACAAAAATTTAGCCTGTGTTGTTGAATTTCGTGTACCTGCGTGGCTCCGTTCCGGCGCAGAAAAAAATAGTCAGGGGTGAATTCCCTTGTGGTTCTGCTGTTAAGGATGCATACCGGTAGTACCAAGTAATCATCGCTCAGAACTGGATGAACTCAGACTAACTGGAACCTGACCTAAGTGGTACTCTTCAGTTTTGCTTACTCACTGCATCAAAGCAATGTCCGGTTTCAGATCGAGACAGCAGTACCGGCTGCAGCAGATGCGACCGCAGACACTTCGCACCAGCGACTGAAACTTAGGAGAGCCTGACCTGCATGAAGTCTTAACTTTGAGTAATTACGCGCTGATGGTTTTAACATGTTGCTAATTGCGATCTACAGATGGTCTGCGTTTTCAGGCCTGACTTGGTCCAAACTCTTCACTAATGAGATTTTTGTTTAAACACCTCTGCCCCGTTACAAATGTTGAATTGGGTTCTCCGGTCAAGTTACTCAAGTAGCAAAATCACCAACTAAAGTGTAAATAACTCAGTGCAAGATTCAAAGTCAAATGGCAACAAGTCAAATCAAGCTGCAAATTGTCACCGAAAGATCAAGTAAAGTGTTGCATAGTCATTTCAATTAGCACACCCACGTTTCTGTGTGTTTCTGTTCTTTGAAAACACCTTTAGAACTGAAATTATTGCAATTTTCGGTGCATAGCTCGGATAAAAAGTTCCCAACAATTCACTTTCTGGGCTTTCCAATTCCAAATGAATCAAGCACACAAGGTGCCCTGACACAAGTTTATCTAGCTATTGTTTTTCATGAATTACGACCGGAAACCGGATTTCGTTCTTGTCAAAGCTCCATTCAGTGGTCTGAAAAGCAACTCTGCTACATCCATTTAGAAGACACAGCTGCGTTGTGAGCGTTGCCGCTCTCCAAAACTTTTCTAGATAAACTTGTGACTTGTGGGAATTTATTGCTGAGGTAACAGCGTCTTTGAACCTCAATTGCCCATGCAATTTTAATGTTTTGTTGTCTGACTTCAAAAAGCAAAACAATGTTTTACACTTTCTCAATCCCATTCAGAGAGGAAAATGGTTCTTGATCCCTGCGTATTAAGACAATTATGCGACAATATTTTTAACCCTTGTATCTTGTGTTGATTTACTTATTTGTAATTTTGTCTTATGTTGGCTGTTGTCCTTTCGTCCTAAAAATGGTCACCAATTCAAATCGTGCGATCGTTGTCGTGCGATTTACAGCTATGAAGGCCAACCCCCAAGGAACATATGTTGTTCTGTGTTGATTATATACCCGAATCTTACTCTTTATTGAACTGTTATTCGCGTTAACGCAAACCATTACTACATTTCAACAGATGAAATTTTGACTTGATTCAAGTTTTAACGATACGATTTCATTTTAAAACCTCTACGCGACGGGTGGTGTTTAGCATCACCCCTGTTGCCGACGGCTGTCCCGAAATCGGGACATAGACTATTGGACAGTCGCTAAAGTTGCTGCTGCAGCACCCCTTTCCCGCCGGTTTCTCTCTGTCGCGACTGTCGTTGTCATTTCTTCAGTTCATCTGCACTTGTCTCTGTTTACTGTTTTTTCCTCTTGGTCCAGTTCAGTCTTGTTATTTTTATCTGTTTCCCTCGCTGCTTCTGATTGGCTCTTCAACCTCGCCTCTTTTTAGTCACGAGTTCCACCCCCTCATTTTATTATCTTCCCCCCCCCCCCTAGTTTAATGTCTTAAATATATTCGTTTAGTCGTTTAGGGCCCTGTCCAATTACAATTAAATAGCTATATATTTACTGTCTCACTGGCTGCTGCGCTTCCTCGCGTTGTTCTTGCCATGGAATCTGAAAACGAATACGCAGAAATTTTCACTGATGACGACTCACTGGAGTCGCTAGATGGAGTCGAGGACGAGATTATGGAGGAAGAAGGCGAAGAAGCAGAAGAAGAAGAAGGCATGCAGACAGAGGAAGTTGGTGATGTACCAGAGTGGCAGTTTGTTCAGGCTAGAATGGATGCTGTGCCGAATGAAGCCGAGTTTCTGGGAACACCGCAGGGGTTCGCCCAGATTGGAGGCCTCCAGCTTCAGCTGATGGAAACGAAGAGGAGTTTCTGCGTCTGTACCTCACTGATGGAATTATTGCAAGCGTGAAAACCTGGACGAATCGTAGGGCGTGGAAGATATTCGAGGAGTGCGCTGGCGAAGAGCAGTTGCCGAAGCTGGTAAAGAACTGGAAAGATTGTACAGACGATGAGGTGAGGAAGCTGTTCGGGATTGTTCTGTTGATGGGCCTGGACAAAAAGCCGGAGATCAGCAGCTACTGGAGCCAGGACCCTGTTTTCAATTGCTCCTTTCTGTCAATGCCCAATGCCCTCTCGAGAGATAGGTTCAAGCAGCTGCTTTCCTGCCTTCGTTTCTACGACTGCACGGATGTTCAGGAAGGGCCCTTGGCCAAAATCCAGCCATTTCTACACCAGCTGCAGCAGGTGTGCAGCAACAATTACATGCCGCGTCAGCACATTTCCGTGGACGAAACGCTCGTCTTGTACAAGGGGCGTCTGCTGTTCAAGCAGTACATCCCGACTAAGAGGAGCAGATACGGTGTCAAGCTGTACTGCCTGTGCGAGTCGGAGACTGGCTACTTGTGGAATTTCGCAGTCCACTCCACGGAGCACGCGAATGCACAGTTTGGACTGGGACTCGAGTGCGGCGGCCTCTCTATTAGTGAGCGAATTGTGGCCGAGCTGTGCCGTGAACTCCTGCTCATGAATTATAACGTGTTCACGGACAGCTGGTTCACGTCGCATCGGCTGGCCGTTTGGCTGCTAGCGAATGGAACTCGGCTGACCGGCACTGTGCGCAGCAATCGAGGCGTCCCGCAGTTGCTGCAGCAACTGCAACTGCGACCGACTGCGGCGGCTTTCGCGAGGAACGGTGAGGTGCTCGCTTGTAAGTTCGTGGACAGGAAGAGCAGCGGAACAAAGACCGTGTATCTCCTGGACACTGCTGGGCAGGCTGCCTGTGTGAACGTGCCACGAGTCCGTCGGGGAGGCGAGCAGCAGGTGATCGCGAAGCCAGTGACAGTGGTCACCTACTCGAAGAGTATGGGCGGCGTGGACCGTATGGATTCGGCAGCGAACCCCTACCTGGCCAGCCGGAAGACGCTGCGCTGGTTTCAGAAACTTGCGTTTTACCTGCTGCTGCTTCTAGTTCGGAACTCGTGGATCGTCTACCGCCAGCACGGAGGTACCAAGACTTTCGTGGCGTTTCTGCGCAAAGCGGTCAGCATTTTGGTGGAGGAGACTGGCAGGGGCAGGCGCCATTTCGCTGTCAGGGCAGGCCGTCCTGCAGCAGTCGGACCGGCAGGTGACGGCCCTGCAGTACAGCATTTGCCGACCAAAGCTCCATTGAACGCTGCCAATGTTCGGCCGCGCAATCGATGCCGCGTGTGCAGCGAGAACCGAATCGCGAAGAAGACCGTGTAAATATGCCCTGATTGTCCGGGAGTACCAGCACTTTGCATAGGCCAGTGCTTTAGAAACTGGCACAGCCAACCGCACTGACTGTTACAGACCTCGTCTTCATGTTTTTTTCTTCCACACCCCCGGTTGACTTTGCTCTCTCCATTTCTAACCCGCTCTCCTTTTTGTCCCCACCCTTGAATAAAATTTAAGTAAATATTTATGGAGTACCCTAACAAGGAGCTTTCCGTTGCTATGGTGTCAATCCAAAATTATCTGTTCTAATCCTGTTTCTGTTTTGTTAGCAATTTCACTTGTTTTAAATTAAAATAAAGCAGTGTGTCCCGTTTTTGGGACATGGCCGTCGGCAACGGCAGTGCAGCGCAGCTGCAGTTTTGACCATAGAACTTAGTTTTAAGTTTTCGGCTGCAGCAGAAGTGGCTGCTTGTCCCGTATTCGGGACATCTTAGCTTACCGTTAAAGATACAACGATCAAAAGTCAAAAATGAAACGTTGCGCTTAGCCCTTGATAATTTGCACCTCTTCCTATTTGATTCGTTTGCAAGCTAAAACTTCACATCCTTAAATCTCTAAAGCCGATTGAAGATTAATAAATAAATATTGATGCTGGAGAAATTCCGGCCTGAAACTTCATTAAACCGAAACTTCACAACGTCAAAAACTCCATATGCAAGGCCCTTCACAAGACCGAAAACTTCACAACGACAAAAACTCCATATGCAAGGCCCTTCACAAGACCGAAACTTCACAACGTCAAAAACTCCATATGCAAGGCCCTTCACAAGACCGAAACTTCACAACGTCAAAAACTCCATATGCAATGCCCTTCACAAGACCGAAAACTTCACAACGCGAAAATACTGCATGGCCTTGTTGTATTAATTTTTCTACGATGTGCAATTTCGGTCTTTCTAGTTTCGGTCTTGTGAAAGCAACCCAACCGCTCGTTCAATCGCAAGCTGACTTGAGCAATGCGCTCATGGAGATTATGTCAAAGCCAGACAGGGTATAAGCTTCAAAAGGCAGGACGTCCCACGCGAGCTTAGTACAGACGCCTGAGAGGTCTGGATGAAGAGCTGCATCGTCTGGGAATGTCAACGTGAAAGCATGCTTAAAGCTTTTACTTACACAACAGCTTCTAGTTTCTAATATTTGCAGCTACGTACAGTGCAAGTGAACTCAGTCTGTAAGAAATATAATAACACGACAAAATCGGAACTGTGTCTCAATAGTCTCGTGAACTTCTGCAAGCATTTTCTGTCAACTTGTTACTATCCGTACGTGCCAGTGGCCTAATGTCAACAACAAACATAACTTCTTCCCATCGGACTAGCAAACTTAGATTCTGATCTTCTACCTGTTCCTGACTATTTTAACCTCATATTACCTATTTTGGCCACTAAATTCACTGCTTTGCTTCACTGATAGAAACGCTTTCCCAGTCAGAGTCCGGATTTTGAACCTCTGGAAATTTCACAAACCTCAAATGCAAAGCTTCTTTTATACAATCGCTGTGTGGCTCTCATGACTCTTTTTTCTCTTTGAAATCTGTATCACACGGAGCCAAGATAACTACCTACGATAAGGAAAATTTCCAACGGATATCGAATTGCATTGCACTTCCCGAAAAGCACCCGAAAGGATTGTCTGTAGTAAGCCTAAGAGTCTCGTCAATGACGGCGTTTAGTAGAGGCAAACCAATGTCTTGTATGAAGAAGATCATCTTTCTTCATTGCTACTTTGAACTGATTAGTTTGACTGATTGAATAAAGTCGTAGCCTACGCTATGGAGCCTCCACTGCTCCCTCAAATCCTCATTGTCGGACACTAGTGAGCTTGGCTGCAGTGTCTAAATCACATCAAATCACAACCGCTGTTCACAAGTAGTTCAAAAGGTTTTTTGTTTCTATTTAATTTATGTCAAGACAACTTGCCGGCTATTGTTGAAGTATTTGAAATGGCAGGGAATCCTCTGAACAGACTTGTAGAGCTGCTTGACGAATAGTAATTTTAGGCTGTGTTATTTTCGGATGGCATTCTAGCAGCGGCACCCTGCAGCCCACACTGCGCTTTCTCCTCCTTTCATCTCCGCCCACTCGTCGCAGAAGCTAGTTTAATCCCATCTGCATGTCCTTTTCTTCCTTCCCAGCTCCGTGATTTTCAACCTGCTGTGTCATCTCGCTGCTTTCAGCACGCATGAATAATCCTACCGAAAGCAGTAATTTTTCTCGCCAATAACAGTCTTTTTCTGTGTAACTTTTTATCAAAAACATCTCTTTTAGGAAATACACCGATATATATAGATAGATAGATAAATAGTTAAGATAGTTAGATATAGATAGATAGATAGATAGATAGATAGATAGATAGATAGATAGATAGATAGATAGATAGATAGATAGATAGATAGATAGATAGATAGATAGATAGATAGATAGATAGATAGATAGATAGATAGATAGATAGATAGATAGATAGATAGATAGATAGATAGATAGATAGATAGATAGATAGATAGATAGATAGATAGATAGATAGATAGATAGATAGATAGATAGATAGATAGATAGATAGATAGATAGATAGATAGATAGATAGATAGATAGATAGATAGATAGTATAGATAGATAGATAGATAGTATAGATAGATAGATAGATAGATAGATAGATAGATAGATAGTATAGATAGATAGATAGATAGATAGATAGTGGATTTGTTCTAATGGTGATCAACTTAATTCTAAATCCAGCTGCGTCTTGCTTGTCTACAACTAAAAAAAGTTGATTAGTAAGGCTGGTTCTCTGAGCGAGTACTGCTCATGATTCTCATGCGCTGGTCAGGAGTGATTCTCATGCGTTTCTCATCTTCTTTTGAGAACAGCATTGCGCTGTTCAGGAGCATGCCTATTCGCGATAAGAGAACATTCTGAGTATGAGGGCATCAGTATTTTCAAGCTTCAATTTGATAAGTTAGAGAATGGATTGAATTACCAATTGGGAAGTGCAGTAGGGACGATGAGATAGTTATAAATTATTTATTGATTTTTGAACTAAGAACTATTGAAATGGATGAAATTAAAATTTACATAATCGTTAATGCAATTTGCTAAAAAATAAAATTTTATCTGAATAACCTGGATGAGTTCAATAATTAGTCAGAGTGAGTGAGCTAATAAGTTTTATATAGATCGTACCACCTGCTATCAAATAAGAATTGCAAATAAGTGCGTGCGTATGCATTTTCCAAGGCTAAAAGGAAAGTTAAGCCAAATAAGGTATGTCATTAACAGCATCAAAGAGGGTTGCTTTCTAAAGACGGATTGGTTAAAAACTCAGTGTAAAAATAGGTCAATGAGGTCTTGACAAAAATCGTTTTAAAAATATTAATACCTCTAAAGACTCACAGATAATAAGAACAGAAATTTTCAACACATTTTTGGTTAGAGGGTTTCAGCCAAAACTTCAGCATAAAACACATGTGAATTAACTTCGAAAAATGAATAACTTATAAAAATTTTCCTTGTCGCATGTCGCTCGCAAATAATACCCCTGCACCAACCACCGACGCATCCAATGTACCCGATATCGATGGCCGTCGCTGGCGAATGAGTATTCTTAAATTGCGTCAGTGTAACTTAAAACTACCCATTTGACAGCGACGTAGATAAACATCGGGAACGCTGTATACTGTACATACTACCCGAATGATATATACTACCTGGACGATATATACTACCTGGACGATATATACTACCTGGACGATATATACTACCTGGACGATATATACTACCTGGACGATATATACTACCTGGACGATATATACTACCTGGACGATATATACTACCTGGACGATATATACTACCTGGACGATATATACTACCTGGACGATATATACTACCTGGACGATATATACTACCTGGACGATATATACTACCTGGACGATATATACTACCTGGACGATATATACTACCTGGACGATATATACTACCTGGACGATATATACTACCTGGACGATATATACTACCTGGACGATATATACTACCTGGACGATATATACTACCTGGACGATATATACTACCTGGACGATATATACTACCTGGACGATATATACTACCTGGACGATATATACTACCTGGACGATATATACTACCTGGACGATATATACTACCTGGATAATATATACGCTCGTACTACCTGGATCGCTACACCCTGGGACGAAAGTTATAAACCACGCAAAGTTAACGATCTTCCCTACCGTTCGCTGTGGTTGGATGAAATTAAATACATTATGTATCATCATCAGTTTATATACACATCATCCTCAGGTGTCACACACACACGCTCGAGTGCACCAAAAATGGCTAGTTTAGCTATGCCTCATTTACTTCAACCATGGTCGTCTCCACTGTCTTTTAGTCCACTAAACTGCGAGAATTTGCGGTCGCATCTGGTGGAGCCGATAACTGCTGTCTCGATCTGTAAATAAGATGAAAGAAAAAACCAAAGGTATTTTCATTCTACCCAGGCTGGTTTCGCAAGTTCTTTAAATGAACACTTTGCATTCTACTAGTCTGATATTATAAATTATGTTTTACACTGCGAATAGTTTGCAAACTGGTCCTCGGTAATTCCGATGACCCGAGTGTCACCGGCAAGTGTCTGCAGGTGTCAACAACTCTAAAAGAAAGCCAGGTGTTACTTGTGTGAAAAATGGTACCAAATTACGAAATGAGATGAAGGTTGGGCTTATAATAAGATAATAAGCCCCCTAAATCTTCAAAAACAATTACGCTAACTTTTATATGAAAATGTATGCAGAACATCATGGATGAAGAAATATAATGAATGTCTTGTCCAAGACTTCTTGTAGCCAAGAAGACCAGAGAATTCCCTCAAGAAATTTGAAAGACTGGTGTATTTCCTTCGCTAGTGCAATTTAAAGACGGATGCCAATGGAACTAATTAGAAGCACTATAGCACTCAAGTACACCTTAATCTTGCGTCTTCGTATTCTTAGTAAAAGTGGCGCCATAGAAAATTGTCATTAGCCTACTCTAATCAAGTCAAAACCGACCCAAAGCGCGCATACCCGTCGGCCTGCAGCTCTCGTTCCCGCTGTTTCTGCAGCGATCGACGCAGCTTCGCTTGCTGCCGCAGCTGCTTTTCCAGACGCTTCCGAAGGCACCGGCGTCGGCTACGGTGCTGACGCAACCGCCGTCGCCGCCTGTACTTCTGCATGCTGCTGCGCAGGAACCATCGCACCGATCGGCTGTAGCAAAGGAGCACCAGAAAGTTCAGGCAGGAGTCAACCGGTACGAACACCATGCCCCAGGTGGCCAGCTCCTCCAGCACCTGCAGCCTGGCAAAATCAGATTGGTCCAACGGCAGTGTCAAACTGTTCAACAGGTAGCCGCAGGTGACGGTATAGGTTATAGCCAGTGGAGACTCGAGTAGCACGAAGCCGATGGACAGAGTCAGAACCATCTTCGTCACCCGGTTGGTGGCCCGGTGCGGCGCCAGTCGGTAGCGCAGGGCGTGCGCGATCTTGGCGGTAGCGGCCAGAATCGCCAGGCCTGGCAGCATGACGCCCAGAGCGGCGAAGCTCACCGACTTGATGAGGTAGACGCGAATATAAGCCACGAGAGCATTCTCTGCAGTTGCATTGGCTTGCTTATCCACTGCACCAGTCAGCGTGGGACTTCTAGCGAGCAGAGTCAGAGTCGAGAGGCACACAATCAAGCACACAATCGAGAACTGATGCCTGCCGCGAAAATAGTCATTCCGTTGGGCGGCCAGCTGAGGCCGCACCGTGATGGCCATTCGGTGCAGAGTGACGGCCAGCAGCCAGTAGTTGCGAGTCATCTGAACGGCGTGAACTCCGAGCCCGAGCTCCTGCGGCAGAGCTCCGGGGTCCTTGGCCGCCATCATGCTGATGAACAGCGACAGTAGGGCCACACTGAGCAGTATTTCCATAACAGTGAGCACCTGCATGCCGGCAGAGCGTTCGCGCACCTGGCTGCGAATCAGGATGAACAGCAGAAACGAGTTCAGCACGAGGGCGAATGTGGCGAATGTTGCCACTAGTCCGATGGCCGCTTGAGTCGACATGGAAACGTCTTTGAAGCCAGCAATGGCCGGAGCGGATGAGTTCATGCCATTGGTAGCATTCTCAAGCAGGTCGGCGTCCATCTGCTTGGCTTGACAGTTTGGTCGTCGGGGTGCAATGAGTTGTTTTTACTCTCCGTGTTAGCAACTGCGCGCTCGCTGAAGCAGCGCAGATCGCCGAGAAAGGAGACAGGAAATAAGTAGACAGAGCTGTCCTAAGTGAATGTAGGAGGCAGAGCAGCCTCTGATCTGATTGGCTGAGAAAGTGATTGGATTGTGATGGAGCAGTATTGCTTTCTAGTGCTTGAAGTTTAATACAACAGAAGGGGGCTGATGGATAGATAGATAGATAGATAGATAGATAGATAGATAGATAGATAGATAGATAGATAGATAGATAGATAGATAGATAGATAGATAGATAGATAGATAGATAGATAGATAGATAGATAGATAGATAGATAGATAGATAGATAGATAGATAGATAGATAGATAGATAGATAGATAGATAGATAGATAGATAGATAGATAGATAGATAGATAGATAGATAGATAGATAGATAGATAGATAGATAGATAGATAGATAGATAGATAGATAGATAGATAGATAGATAGATAGATAGATAGATAGATAGATAGATAGATAGATAGATAGATAGATAGATAGATAGATAGATAGATAGATAGATAGATAGATAGATAGATAGATAGATAGATAGATAGAAGAGATAGATAGATAGATGGATAGATAGATAGATAGATAGATAGATAGATAGATAGATAGATCTGTTTCCAGTTCTGTGATATTTTATGCTCCGTTTCGTCGTGCTGGTTTCAGGGTGCAGGAATTTGCAAATTATTATTGTTTAAAATATGCAAATTAATAATCTACTTAGACTAATGTGAGATGAAACTGAAGCAAAGAGGCAATTGTATTTGCATGCATGTACTTTTGAATTTGTGAAGTCAATAGTTTCATATCTTCACATTCTGATTCAGTTGAAAATTATTTAACTGAAATCTCCAGTAATGCGTGCTGATTGCATCATAATTTCAAAAAAAAGTTGGAGAGCGTTCGAGAGACGCATGATCTTGTGCAAATCTATTGTATAAATATTAAATCCCGAACTGGGCACCTCCATTTGGAAATTCGAGTTCCTGTTACATTTTTGTGCATAAGTTTTGTTTCTATCGTCTGTTTTAAAATATGTTGGAAAAAATATGGAAAAAGATAGTTGCCGCTATAAATCTGTGCAAAACAATGTTATTTGGATTATCAGAACGAGAGATATAATGAAAAGTAACACTGCTTTTGGGACAGCCTTCGTTTATGTTTTGTTCACTGTCTGTTGTTTAGCAACTTGATTCATTGGATTGGAAATCTGATTGGGATCACGAGGGCCTGAGGCTGCAATTTCATTTTGATAGGTTTGTTTCACAATGTAGACTGCATTAGCTGTAGAGTTACCGGGGTATAGGATATGTGGTGTCCAATCGGCGTTTGCTGATTGGTTGTAAACACCCACCCCAAGTCAACCCCCCTCTGCACTGCACCCCTCCGCCGTGAGGTTTATGTCACCTAGGTTTTAATCAGCCTGCCTCACCTTTCTCGCGCTGCATGAATTTTTTTTTATCGTACGGAGTGGGTGAGTGCTGCCTAGGCTGCAACTGCAATGGCCGAGATTTCAATTGACCAAATGACTGCAAGGCAGCTTAGAGACCGTCTACGCCAACTGGGACTGCCCAGTGGCGGTCGCAAGCGAGAGTTGCAAGTCAGACTGGAACAAGCCAGTTTCTCAAATCAAGCCAAGCGACGTAGACGGCCAACAGCCACTCACTCGAGCGAAATCGACCGAGTCAGCACCAGCAGCAGCGACGACGATGAGGAAGCGACCCTGGACGAGGCTGGCGCCCCGCAGGGCACCGACGATCTGGACCAGAGGATCGCCCGTCAGGAGAAGCTGCTTCGGCTGAGGAATCTTCAACGCCAGACTGCTGAGATCGAGGCTGAGCTGGAGAACAAGCCTGGCCAACAGAGCCGTAAGTTGCGGAGCCCCTTGCCGATTGACCGGTCCCCTGCTGCCTATGAGCCGGAGCTGGGACTGCCAGACCTGGGCCTTCAAGGCCTCTACAGCACTTCTGCCAGGCCGTCGGGACCGTCAAAGCCCCTTCTGGTGAAGGACTTTATCAACCGTGATGGCGAGGAGCCTGCCTCTGGCGAGAGGTCCAGAGTCCGGACTGAGCAGATCTCGGCGGGTCAGTGGGTAGCAGGCAGCAACCGAATCCTGCTGAAACTCCTCGACGAGGGGTCCTTGGTCACCGTTAAGGATGGCGCGGTGGATCTTGAACAGCTGAAGGCCTACGTTCGCTACTGTGTGCAGTTCGGCGAGTTTATGCACCAGGGTTTCAGTCAGGCCGCCCTCAACTGTTACGATGAAGACTTCAGGATCCTGCAACATCAGTCGAGCGGCAGCTGGGAGCGGTGTTCGCTGCAGCTGCTATCCAAGCACATTCTGGCACCAAAGTCAAATCATGCAGGGCGGAAACGCGATCTCCCAGCGCACCAACTTCAAGCCCAGTAGGCCAAAGCAGCAGCTGTCCGGCTTCGTCGGCCCGATCGATCCTGAGGGGCGGGAGCTGTGCGTGAAGTTCAACCGCAACGGCTGCCTACGGCGCGACTGCAAGTTCACGCACGTCTGCTCCGCCTGCTACGAAGCGCACCCACGCCAGTTCTGCACTTCAAAAAACTAGATCGTGGCCGGCCGGGGGGCTCAACTGGCAGCGCAGCTGCCCCGGCGGAAGCCAAAGTCGAACCCCCGCTGCCCCCCGGCTGGCCCTGTCCCAAGCCCCTCGAGTCCGTCGCTTTCTCATCCGACCTCGCCACAGCCGCCTGGGAAACTGAGCTGACTGACGATTCTGACCGCGAATTCCTGCTGAATGGCATCCGCAACGGCTTCCAACTCACCTGCCCTGACCCGTCAGAAAGAGCCTCCACTATGTCAGAAATTCAGAACTACCTATCAGTTAACAGTTACCGGCAGCTGGTCGAGCAGCAGGTGCGAGAAGAAATCCTTAATGGCCGCTACGTTCAAGTCAGTGACAAACCGGAGGTCGGAACTTTTTACAGTATCTCGACAACAAGCCTGTACAAAGCCTGTCTCCCTCGAAGCGGGCTTATTCGAAGTCACTTATACTAAAGCTGACTTAAAATATTTGCTAGTCAGTTACGATTTAAAAGAAACTGTTTGGTAATTTTAATTCAACTTGGTTTAATATACCTTTTTACGTTCTATTTGATAAAAACTGCGACCAATTTGGCCACGGCTCAGCCTGACCATAGACATAGAATTTTCCATAGACAGCCACCGCCAGCGGCAACCAATCTGGTAAAAACTGCGAGCCATTCCGCCAGCTTGAAGATAGCAGCTGCTCTGATGGCGAATCGTGGGCCGTACCAAAAGATAAGTCAGCTGGATCGAGAGCGAATCGTGAGAGCGTACAGGAGTGGCGACGACTGGGGAGAGCTTGGCAGCTTGGCATCACGCCTCTCAAGTGCCTGCGCTGGATCAACCATTCCCAGACGTACTTCAATCGGTGCTTGAATGCTGAGGACATAATGTTCTGACTTCGTGCATGTATTGTTAACATTCTTTATCGTTATTGTTATGCTATTGAGCTGCTATCTTCAAGCTGGCAAAATAGCTCGCAGTTTCCACCAAATTGGTTGCCGCCAGCGGTGGCTGTCTATGGAAAATTGCTGCGGCTGCGTCAGGCTGAGCCGTGGCCAAATTGGTTGCAGTTTTTATCAAATAGAACGTAAAAAGGAATAGCAATTTTTAGGGTTAAGCTGAGCTCATCTATGGAATGTCTACCCATAAAATCTGCCTGTAAAAACTGCCAGAAACAGTCCCTATAAAATCAATGCATTTTCTCGCAGTGAGAGCCGATTTATAGTCTATGGCGAATACTAAATCGGCAGCTAAGACTGCTGTTTTAGTTGATGTGTTTCGTTATGTTTATAATAATTAGTCCCCTTATCTGTTGAAGGTGTCGATGGCGACGGGGTGATGACAGAATGCTTGAGACACCAGCTGAGGATATCCAGCAGTTGAGGTTGCACCCACTGTCGAGGCTTGATCAGCGAAACTCGAGAAATTCGCAACGGGGGTGGTGCATAGTCACCTGCTGCCACCTTTTGAATGTTCAGAAGCTAAGCCTGGGTGAAGGCCAGTGAGAAACAAAGTCAGAGCTGATGCAGGCCCCTTGGGTCGACTTGCTGATGAAGTTTGGAGGCTGGGAAAGGCCGCACTGAGGCGCAGTGCTGATTGGCGCACAGGAGTGTGTTGGATACACCATCGCTTAGTTAACAATCCGACCTTGTGGCAGAATCGTTGAATATCTCGACGGTCCGGAGGGCTGGCGACTTGATTGTTGTTTCAGAAGGTAATTAAAACTTTGCCAGTGTACTTGAATTTCGTGAGCCTGCATTGCTCCGTTTCTGAGCACCGAAAAAATGCTATTCGCGTGATTCAAAGCTCACATTACGATGTCTGTTTTAAACTCTTTATGTCACGAACATCACGAACTTAACGTCAAAAAAGAGCCGACTGGTCCGGTACGTTATCGGAATCTTTTGTTTTCAATGTATTCAATATTTCAGATTACCGGTTGCAAATAGGTTGGCACATATATTGGGCCCAGTAGCTAGTGAGTTAATCTGATCTGCGTTTGGTCATGTTGGTCATCGATTATAGCTGGCAGTCTAGAGGGACAGAGAATATCTTTAAAGGCTCATTCACACTGCTCGTTCAAAATTAGGCAAGTTTTTGCATGATCACACGGCTTGTACATATTTTTTCGTCGCCTTACGTACATCAATCGTAGGATATGAATCGCGTAGAGGTTAAAAGATCGCGATTTGGTGATCAATACCACCGTGCTCAACGCGTGTACATGGTCTAAGATGTGCCCATTTTGCCAATGACGAAGAAATACCGTGTCAGTGCCTGGGATTGGAGATGCCCTCCTCTCTCTCTCTCTCTGTTTCTCTCTCTCTCTCTCTCTCTCTCTCTCTACCTCTCTCCACTAGGCTCCTTTCCTACCTACTTTGCATTTAATACTCATCGCGGTCCTGAAGACTCTGGTCCCACATGGCGCCAACGAGCTGACTGGGGTGCTGCACAATCCGGTGATCCCACTGATCGTGCCGCACTGCGCTGGGTCAGACACCCTGGTTGCCAAGGTGAGGGACGGTGAGGGACGACGGTGCCCCTGTACTGCCGGCCAGGGAGGGAGGAGCCTTCGGGATCTGCTCTGCCACAACCAGCTCGAACCAGCTTCTGCCAGTTAAGTGACACCGTACATGGTGCACTTTCACTTTACTTATTTATTTATTTATTTACTTATTTACTTTTTATTATTCTGTGTTGACTCTGATCATTTTGTTCTTTATTATTTGTTTTCATTTATTCAACCTTTGAAGGCCATCTGGGCCCACTGTATTGCGCAATCTCGCTTTAGCCAACCGGTTTTGGAATTTAGAGTCTTGACTCATAGTTGATGTACATACAGTATGCACATGCGCGACCTCTCCCCCACTTTTCTCTTATATTTATTTGTCAGTTTCTCACCTTAATAATTATATTCATTTTTGCCCTGACGAAGAATTTCGTATGAGAAATATCGGCAACTAACTCTTTTAATTTTTTTTGTTTGTCTTGTTGCTTTGCCGTGTCAGCGCCCTCGGGATTGGAGGCTCTCTCTCTCTCTCCCTCTCTCCCTCTCTCTCCCCACTAGGCTCCTTTCCTACTTTGCATTTAATACTTAGACACCACAGTCACATGAAACGAAGGAAGATTGACTGAGTGCAAACATCTATATACAGTCGTGTCTTTGCACAATCTGAGATGTCGCTCAAGTGGACCTGTGCATCCTGTGCCCAATGACGCAGAAGTCATTGCAAGCCTCATAAGAAATACCGCAGATGCAGTGTCTCCACAGTTGCAGCGGACATTTTAGCGGATACAGTAGACCATTTCAACCATACCCGACCAAGCTGTCTATATTACAGGACTGATAGATCCATTGCTACAGGCCTACAGAGCGCTGATTTTCACGGAAAATGAATCCAAATTACCTTCGACAGTCCGTCTAGTATTCCAATTTTGTGAGGACAGGAGGTAAGCGGTCCTTGGATAGTATGGAGACTGAACACTCCTGTCGCTTCAGAATGCCCAGTATAGATTGCTGCCTTGTTGACCTAAATAAAGTAAGTCCTCTTTATAACTGCAGCGGTGAGCGCATAGCAAAGGAATTAGGATTTGATAATAGGTGATTTTTAAAGGTGTTTGAGATAAAAATAGATCGAGTTTAGCTGTCAGCGAGAGTTGTTGGGTTTGAAGTAGATAGAGCAAGTTAGCCTCTTTGTATTCAATTCTTTTGAGGAAGCGATACACAGCTGTCCCGGAAGTGGATTCAGGTGGCTGTTTAGTTCTTTTAGCTGACTCAGTACCTAAAAAGCCATATATAGATATTGTCAAATGTAGCGTTCGTAGATAAGAGGGGCAAAGGAAGCGGCTCCTAAAGCTTTTGACTCCCGTGCAGACACAAAAATATTGGCGTAGGAGGGTGTATCAATCAATTCCTTTCCTATTCTGGCGCTTGTAAGTCAACACAAACTCATTCAAGACCTAGTTGCACGCCAAAAAGGTGGGCTATGCCGATGACGTGACCGCAATATGTGCGGGCCCTTCGGTCGGTACTATCAGAGATCTTCTGCAGGGTTTCCTGGGTCGAGCGGAGCGTTGAGCAAGCCATTGTGACCTCAGACTCTCAGAGTCGAAAACCACAGCGGTCATGTTTACCAACAAACTGCTCTGGACCATGAAGCCCCTCGCCCTCTATGGAAAGGACATTTCTATGAAGAAGCAGGTCTGCTGCCTGGGCCTCACTCTGAATCACAGGCTTAACTGGACCCCTAACATCCAAACTAAAGCTGAAAAAGCCCTGGCTGTCCTCGCTCAGATCAGGCGCGTCGTGGGCACCACCTGTGGGCTCACTCCCAGGAAGCTGTGGTGGATCTACACTGCCATTATCCGCCCCTCGATCAGTTACGCCAGCCTCATGTGGGCTAGCGGCCTGAGTGTCAAGAGCAAACTCGACGCTCTCTACAAATCCAGGGCAGAGCTTGCAGCATGACTACGAGTCTTGCGGCAAGCTCTGCTCCTTTTAAAGGTATGAATGCCTTCCTCAGTGCCCCTCCTCTGGATATTTATATCAAAGGAGAGGCGGCGAACAGCACCCGGCGCCATCTAGATGCGGGGGTGGCTTTCAAAAAAAGTGCGGGCCTTTAGGAAGCGGTCGCTTATCCTTACATGATTAATACAGAGTTTTACATGTAAACGATGGTCCGAATTGCTAGCAATGTGGCCCTCAGAATTTAGGCACAATCACAAAGCGGCTCAGATCACTCAGAATCTGAGAGGCTGACACAGCCCAATGGGCTCATTTCATTAAATAGTAGCGATTTACTTCAAACAGTTTTCCCACCAGCCAGGTATCAGTCATCGGATTTCGGAAATTGCTTTTTCTATCTTTATCTTTTAAAACGACAAAGCTTTTAACGTGAGCTCGTCCCGGATTTTTGCTCTCAAAGAAAGTTAAGTCTTTGTCTCATTGAATATTGATGTGCTTGGAGGCAAACCAAAAGTATTTTTAGCTCGGTAGAAGTGTTGTACTTTAATTTAATCTCTTTTTTTCAAAAATATATTAGCGAAGCAAGCTTATATTTGGTAGGTTCATAAAAGCAGTTGCGACGGGGATGTCAAAGCACCGGAACGGAGCCCGAAGTTTGATGGGCTCCGGACCAGACCGTACCTGGTCGGCCAAGACGACCACAAACGCCGAGACATCTAGCTCTCTCATGTGGGGTCCCAAGGAATTAGATTGAAATTTCTGATCGAATGGTGCAAGTTTGAAGAAAATCGGTTGAGCCGTTTTTTTCTGAAATCTATCGCATACCGACAGACAACTCATTTTTAGTATATAGGATTTTATGTCAACTTAAAAGCTCTAGAATGTTGGCCTTAATAATGGACCTGACCTTATCCTTTTCAACGAAATCAGCGACTTGATGTATTTTTTATTAGAAATGACAAATCTATATCATCAGTCAAAGCACAATATCTTGACCTGATTAATGAATAGCAAATTTTAATTAAGATATAAATGTTGACAATAGGAAACTTGTCGTTTGTAATCATCACTGAACGCAAAGATCCCTCTTATCTTTGTTAGCTTGCATTCAGCTGTCTATCTCTGTTAGCAGTTTCTTAATCAGATTTTCCTTCAAAGATCCGTCAGTTTCGGCGGCAGAACGGACAACAAGATGTTTATTAGCGTCGCTATTAGTAGTATCAATGCTAAAAATATTTTTAGAATAATCGCTTCCCAACGACTTCTCCGTCTATCTGGAAGCGCTGGCGACCTTTCGTCTCGAAGCGGATTTTTCGATTCGCTCGTCTCCTGCGATTCCTCCGGGTCGCTGGTGTGCCCGAGGAAGTTCTGCAGCCATACGTGCATCATTGCGCGCCAGTTGATTGAGCTGAATCGGCCTTCGTTGCTGCTAGGGGTAGCGGCTGCATTGGCAAGGTTTTTTGAGGGTTTTAGGATTTTGTTCCTGAATATATTACACCATTTTTTGTTATTACTGTTTGAAAAACTGCAAACTACTGTTTGAAATATCTGCATTTAGGACTGTCTGTATGCATTTGGGGATTGTCTGATTGTCTGTTTGCATCTAGGGACTGATTGTCTGTTTGCATCTAGGGACTGATTGTCTGTTTGCATCTAGGGACTGTCTGATTGTCTGTTTGCATCTAGGGACTGATTGTCTGTTTGCATCTAGGGACTGATTGTCTGTTTGCATCTAGGGACTGATTGTCTGTTTGCATCTAGGGACTGATTGTCTGTTTGCATCTAGGGACTGATTGTCTGTTTGCATCTAGGGTCTGATTGTCTGTTTGCATCTAGGGACTGATTGTCTGTTTGCATCTAGGGACTGATTGTCTGTTTGCATCTAGGGACTGATTGTCTGTTTGCATCTAGGGACTGTCTGTTCGAGTTTTTTTGGCTCCGATCGACATCATTTTTGTGGACTTAGAAAACCCTAAACTCTAGATTTTAGCCTTTCGGAAAGGCCTGAGATAGGATACTCGTACTTTCCTCTTTATTAATAAGCGGGGTTATGACAAAAGGCCTAACGCAGGAGCGACCACAAAAACCTTTCTTATTACCATTGACTTGTAGGTTCTCCCTCTCAACCGTTGCCGCTGCACGATTTTGCATCTCAAAATCGTTGACCGACTGGTCCCCCGGTTCCACCACTTCCTCGTCCAGACTGAAGATGGTCAGGTTACGAATTTGGCTTGATGGCGGCGGAGCTGTGAGCAGGCTGACCCCAATCACTATGGCCAGAGTGCTCAGAGTGGAGGCCACGGCAAAGTACATGTAGTGAGGCAGCAGGTCCACCACCCAGCGCGGCCGCAGGTCGGGGTCTCCGCACGGAGGATCCGGGAAGGCGCTGGTCACCGCCAGGCGAATTGCGCCAATGACGAAACCCCAACTGAGAGCCGAGAATGCAGCCTGGGTAAGGCAGCGAGATCGGGTTGAGTCGAGTTGAGTAGGGTTGAGTCGAGTTGAGTCGGGAATTGAGTCGAGTTGAGTAGGGTTGATTCGAGTTGAGTAGGGCTGAGTCGAGTTGAGTAGGGCTGAGTCGAGTTGAGTAGGGCTGAGTCGAGTTGAGTAGGGTTGAGTCGAGTTGAGGTAGATTGGGTCGAGTTGAGTAGGGTTGAGTCGAGTTGAGTAGGGTTGAGTCGAGTTGAGTAGGGTTGAGTCGAGTTGAGTAGGGTTGAGTCGAGTTGAGGTAGATTGGGTCGAGTTGAGTAGGGTTGAGTCGAATTGAGTCGGATGGATCTTTACGGTCTCAAGAATTTTGTTTATGACAGTTGCAGGGTCATGAGATTCGTAGGGTTCATCATTTATAGGGTCATGGAATTTGTAGGGCTATGGAATTTGTAGGGTCATAGGATTTATAGGGTAGGGTCATGTAATGTATTTTAAACAGCCTCTTACAATCTCATTCGCTCGATGCCACAGCACAGCTGTAGTGTACACTGTGGCAATTGGTGGCGCAAGGTTGGCCACAACATCCTGGATATAAATTAGCAGCTGACTGCCTTGCATTGTGGTGATAATTGGTATCCAGGCGATGGATAGTAGAACCACGACTACGACTGTGAGTCTAAAATATTGAATATTGGATGCAAATAATGTACATGTAGTTACTGAAGCGAAATTAAAACTTGTAACTGTTTGGGATGCTGTTCAGTAAGGAACAATGGCGCTCCTGTGAAAGGGTTGTTTTTGTAGAAGGGGTGTTTCTGCGGGGGCCGTAGCCCAGTGGTCGAGCGCGGCGCTCTGATGTGCCAGCGGCCCAGGCATCCAAGTGCAGTTGCATTAATTTGGGACTGAATTGGAATCTCGGCTTGGCTCTGCTCGTGCAATTAACGCCCAGCTTGAGGGCCAACCACATGCCTAACGATAAATAAAGTCAGGGCCGCTGTACACGCCTGTGTGAGTGTTTGCCTGTGCGTATGACTGCGTACGTATCCGCGCACTTGTGTGCCAGCTCAGGGAGTCGGCGGAATGGGCAGTAATGCCTCTCGCCGGTTGTGTGACAATGTCGCTTAAAGTGCGCCAGGCTGCACACAACCCCCCTGCCTCTAATAGAAAGGGTGTTTCCGTAGAAAGTGGCGCTTTTCGGGATGCGGGATACTACGTCCGGGTACAACCGTATATTTTATGTATTGCTCTTCATCCAAATTGCAACTCTCAATCCTTCTCCTAAACTCTAGTCATCCACACCATCAGTGAGTGTGCTCCGAACTCACTTGCCAACAATCAGCTGCTCCCTAACAGACGCTCTGGGCCGGAATTTAGCGTAGATATCGATGGTGAACAGGGTGGAAGCCGAGTTGAAAATCGAAGTCAGGTCTGTGATGAGCGCAGACACCATCACGGCGAGAAGTAGACCTCGGAGCCCTAAGAAACGGAATTGAAACTGTACCTCATCAGTAAACCTTGATCTATATTCGACTCACTCGTACCCATGGGCAGAATGGAGACAACCAGCTGTGGAAACGCCAGGTTTGAGCAGCCAGCTCGACTGCCGCAAATTTTCTCGCACGAGTCCGGATCGGCACACGCCACGATGTCTGTTTTTGAAATGTTTGATTGAAGGTATTAGGAAATTTTCAATAGTGCAGAATTTGTTAAATGTGCTACTAACAGTAGAAAAAATAGAGAACAGAAGTAAAATGACGCTTTACTCGTGAATCGTGTTCAGTTTACTGAAGACGAATAGTCTGGTTGGAGTTAGAGCATTAGAAGAGTTGGACTTTTCACACAACCGGTGAGAGGCATTACTGCCAATTCCACCGACTCCCCTGAGCAGGCACACAAGCGCGCGGATACGTACGCAGTCACTCGCACAAGCACACACACAGGAGTGTACAGCGGCCCTAACTTTATTTATCGTTAGGCATGTACACTTCACTGTGCCTTGGGGGTTGGCTGTCAAGGGCGTTAATTGCACGAGCAGAGCCAAGCCGAGATTCCAATTCAGCCCCAAATTAATGCGACTGCACTTGACATCACTCCAAGTCACTTCTAGCACTTGAGTGATGCCCTTCCTCTATTTCAGAAGGTAACTACTGTTATTTTTAAAACTATTGGATGGGACGCCGGGCAAGAATACATGGAAATAATCGCGATACCGAAATCCAGCTTACCGGGATACAAAATCCGACTGATCATTCCGGGCACAACCATTAGAAACAGCGGCGTGAGCTTGATGTAGCCAGCTAAAAGGGTGCCGCCTTGAGCGTGAGCCAGCGACTTGGCCGACAGAGCGCGCTGAACAATTATCTGCGGTTTGGGGGGGGGGGGGGGGGGTTAAAAGAGATGTTGAGATATTTCATAGACATGGCGCATAACTTATTAGCTGACGAGGCATACAGGAATAGTTACTCGTCTTTTAAATATAATCCAAGATTAGTGTGAAGTTTCGCAACAGTAGTGCTTTTTATTTACGAGAATAAGCAATTGTGTTATTGATTATGACAGCAGGGGAACTCTTGAGCTTTTGCAGGATTTACCTGGTCAGCGCACCAGTACCAAATGCTGGCTGGAGTTTGGCCCAGCAGAAATCCAAGCCAGGGCATGTCGGGGTCGTTAATTGGCCTCAACAAGGTGAACGAGTACTCAGAAGGTATCCCGCAGCGTGACGCAGTGCTGTTTACATCTGTAGCGTTGCCATGGAAACTGGAGTTGGCGATAGCGCGCGGATACTTTTCGATTAGACCGGAAATTCCGCCAATCTTTGCTAGGCCTAAAATTTCAATTTGTCATTCGAAGCATATCTTGAGGGTTGTTACAATTAGAAGGTCGGAGTCGTCTGTGACAATACTTTTCTAGTCTAAATATATACATGCACAAGTATGTTTAACTACAATACGGAGACTTTGTTATAATTTGTTATAGTTATAAGTTTGGTACCATAAATACGGTTTTAAACTTATGATAACAGATCTGCCTACCCATTATCGTTAGCAGTGCTGAACCCAGCACCATGATGACCGCTTGCACCGTGTCAGTGTAAATTACGGCTGCCAAACCGCCTGAAATTACAAGAAAAAAACTAAATACAATAATAGGGCATATGTACAAACGACAGCTTAACCGCAGCCATCTGAAGGCTGCGTACGGCTGTTCAGTCCAAGGACTGGGGAGGGGGGGGGTCGCCACACAAACCCTCTCAATTACCCCAGCCAATGCTGGCACCCATTTTACAGCTGGGTGAACTGAAGCAATGCAGAGTTAAGCGTCTTGCTTAAGGACACAAATTGTTCCGAGAGGGTCGAGAATCGAACCCCCGACCTTTCAGTCGTGAATCCGACGCTCTAATCACTAGGCTACAAGCTAGAAAGAGTTAAAAATCATAAAGCAACTAAAAGCACTTAATTACCGCTTTTTAATGGGTTTTTATCGTAAAAGATTCATGTTCTTGATTTCTTGTAATACTCATTTTCTACAAACTTGATGACCTACATAATTTAGAGCTTTCACTAAAAAGTAAGGGCCGTTCTATAAAGCCATCGTAAGATAAGATCGATCTTAGCTCCTATCTCCGTAGTGTAAAAGTTCCGACGTAAGATCGAACTTACGTCCATATCATAAAAGCAGCAAAATGTATTCATAAAAAGACCAAACCAGTCATGGTGACCAAGGCGGTGAGTCCCAGTAGCAGCAGAATTGACAACCAAACATTCCATTCGAGTGCCACCTTGATAAACACGGCTCCGGAGTACAGGTTGACCTTTCGTTATGAAATGATTTTATTGAATGATTTAAATCTGTAGTCTCCTTTTGATAAAATAGTGAAGCTTTTATTGACACCGATTGCCAGTAAATACTCACAGAAATTTTAGTGAAGATGTACAATATAAGCGACAGAACGGCAAGGTAGACTTGAATTCTTTTTCCTCCGAAGCGACGTTTCATGTACTCGGGCAGGGTAATAATCTGGATGGAGGGTGTGCGGCAGCAAGACTCTTTATCAGTATTTGGTGCAGATTCTATGACACTAATTTAGCGTGACTGACACCTAATTTAGCGTGACTGATACCTAATTTAGTGTGACTGATGCCTGGTTTAGCGTGACTGATACCTAATTTAGCGCGTCTAATACCTAATTTAGCGTCAACGATACCTAATTTAGTGTGACTGATACCTAATTTAGCGTGAATGATATCAAAAGTGATATAACTGATACCTAATTTATCGTGACTGATACCTTATTTACTGTGACTGATGCCTAATTTATCGTGACTGATACCTAATTTAGCGTGACTGATACCTTATTTACTGTGACTGATACCTTATTTAGTGTGACTGATACCCTAATTTAGTGTGACTGATGCCTGGTTTAGCGTGACTGATACCTAATTTAGCGTGACTGATACCTAACTTAGCGTGAATGATATCTAATTTGATATAACTGATCCCTAACTTAGCGTGAATGATATCTAATTTGATATAACTGATACCTAACTTAGCGTGAATGATATCTAATTTGATATAACTGATACTTAGTTTAGTGTGAATAATGCCTAATTTAGTGTGACTGATGCCTACTTTATTGTGACTGATATCTAATTTAGCGCGTCTAATACCTAATTTAGCGTCGACGATACCTAATTTAGCGTGACTGATGCCTAATTTAGCGTGAATGATATCAAAAGTGATATAACTGATACCTAATTTATCGTGACTGATACCTAATTTAGCGTGACTGATACCTTATTTACTGTGACTGATGCCTAATTTAGCGTGACTGATGCCTAATTTAGCGTGAATGATATCAAAAGTGATATAACTGATACCTAATTTATCGTGACTGATACCTAATTTAGCGTGACTGATACCTTATTTACTGTGACTGATACCTTATTTACTGTGACTGATGCCTAATTTAGCGTGACTGATGCCTAATTTAGCGTGAATGATATCAAAAGTGATATAACTGATACCTAATTTATCGTGACTGATACCTAATTTAGCGTGACTGATACCTTATTTACTGTGACTGATACCTTATTTACTGTGACTGATGCCTAATTTAGCGTGACTGATGCCTAATTTAGCGTGAATGATATCAAAAGTGATATAACTGATACCTAATTTATCGTGACTGATACCTAATTTAGCGTGACTGATACCTTATTTACTGTGACTGATACCTTATTTACTGTGACTGATGCCTAATTTAGCGTGACTAATGCATAAGTTGGCAGAACTCATACCTAATTTAGCTGGAGTGGTACCTCATTTCAAGTAGAGTTCAGTAAGCAATAAAATACGAGTAACTATAGCTGCAGTGGTCCTGGACCCAGCAGCCTAAAATGTTACCCAATGTGATTACGATCCATATCCAGTACAAATATGCTAACTATCTATATAGTTTCGTGTCCTCAAATGTCGTTGGGACAGTAAACTCTGGCAAAAGTTTATTGCATATCATGACTTCTGGAAGGAACCAGAAATTTCTTGTTTACGAGTAAAAGCAAACATACACCAATTTCAAATGCTGATAATAACACTCTAGCCTGTAAAACAGTTCCCTGTATACTGGAAAGGAACAAGTGTTATACTCAAGAAACCTGCGCACGAGCTTATTGCTTGAATAAATTCAGATAAGAAGATTCACTGCAACATACATACAGCTGGTTGGACTTGGACTTTCGGGTCCATATTCAAGTGAGCTGCAAAACAACATGCGTTAATTGACTGACTTTGTAATCAGATACCAGATGGTTCTCTGGTATGCATGGCGTGACTTATGGTCTGAGTTGAAGTGGTATTCTATCAAACTTTATGCATAAAAAACTTGAGCTTCAATTTTGGTCATAACTATTTTAAAGTGACTTTCTTTACTAAATAAAAATCTTCATGACTCTACGAAATTCTGTGTGGCAAAGTAATAAATACTATGCTATTTTGAGTCAGTCGCACGCAGAAGCCACGCGAGCTAAAAGCATAGTTGGGGTAACTCTAGACTGCTTTCGAGCCACTGTGTGCAGCGTAATTTTTTACACATATTTCTTTACGTACAATAGCTTCTACAGGTAGGCATTATGCTTTTACCAGTTATTGCATGCTCCCATTAGAAAAGAAAACTAGCTTGCACAGCTTTGCTCTCTGTTTCATTTGCAAGTCGGTTTATTTGCATGCAGAAGGTTACCGAATTGCCTCGAGTTAAGTACTGTGAGCTAACTATAGTGTTATTATACTCACCCCGCTTGTGATGTACACGGGCAGGAACACCCAGCCAAGTAGTTGCAGCAGGATGCAGGCCTGAAATTTTGTTATACTGGATAGTGACAACTGGATAAAGACTTCATATATAAAGACCTTGATATAAAACGGGCGGAGAAAGACTAGTAATGATGACGGCAAAGTCTTCCAGCTTCTGAGTCCTCAGCACTCACGTTCAATTCGAAGGCGCCGATGCTGATCCCGGAAGCTGCCCCGGAGCCAGCCAGCCCGATGAAGTGCTCGCTGCCGATGTTGCTGGCGAATAGGGAGGCACCAATCTGAAGCCAGTGGTGACGCGGAATTGTTGGAACTTTGCCCCCTTCACATGATAAACAACCGACACAGTTGATCGCGTATAAATATGCTGCTCACCGGGAGCCAGGTCATGTGACGGCCAGCCAGAAAGTAGCCCTTAACAGTTCCGCGCTTCGTGATGCACATCGACTGAACAAGATTAAAATAATACCAACGAAAAATAATTTCTACACGTAAGCTAGATCAGGGAGTTCTCTTTTATGAAAGCAATAATAATAATAATAATAATGTTAATTTACACCTGCGCCAATTGCGCCATATAGTTCGTATGCAACCGACAGCTCAGCCGCAGCTATTGCGCGGTGCAGCTGAAGGCTGCGTACGGCTGTTCAGTCCACAGGACTGGGGGGTCGCCACACTGGTGAGGGGGGGGGGATCGCCAAACACACAGCCTCAATTACCCCAGCTAATGCTGGCACCCATTTTACAGCTGGGTGAACTGAAGCAATGCAGAGTTAAGTGTCGTGCTCAAGGAAACAAATTGTTCCAGTGGGATCGGGAATCGAACCCCGTACCTTCAAGTCTGGAGTCCGACATTCTAGCCACTACAATAACCCCCCTTAGTATTTAATATATAAATATAGCTATATATATACATATACATATACAATATACATATACATATATAAATATTATTACATATAGCAATAATGTAATAAATGTATAGCACAATGAAACAAAACGTACTAAAGGAACTATTCAAAAACAAACAATAGTATAATGACTTAAAATGATAGAAAAAATTGGAATGCATATACATTCAAATGCATTTTATAATTTTATACCGTAGAATCCAAAATTATGCAAATCTTTTAAAAGCCTTGAAATTCATGAAAATACTATTGATTATCAAGGAAAACAAAATCATTTTTAAAATACATAACATTTTAAGAAAATATAAAAGTAAAGTTATAAGAAATTTTTCTACAGAGAGTGAAATCAACTGGCTAAAATGGATAAGCTATAGCTACATGTAATTTTAACACTCACAAAGACTCCAGTGATGACCACAAGCACGAAATAGCCAACGAAAATGGCTATGTCAAGTCCTTCTAGACCAGATGCATGAGCTATTGACGTCATACTATTCGTTTCTATATGAAAATAAAAATAATAGGAAAGGAAAGCTGAATGCTTATGGTATCGAGTTCAAAATATTTAATATTGTAATTCCGTGCTACTATAAAGATAAAATTGCAAAAATCATAGCCCAAGTGTAAAAGAGCTGCAGTAAATACTCCTGGAAGTAAAAAAAAACAGGTTTATACCGGTATACTCGGTCAAACTATATTTGTAGGACTGATTTTGTTATAACCAGTATAAATAAACGAATTTATTTCTGGTAATTTTGATTCAACTGAAATCAAGTTCATTTCGATTTGATCGAAACAGCTTGTTCTTTTAGCTCGTAATTGTAAGCTCAATTACCTTTGATTATATCTACATAAAATAATAAACTGTAGGTACCTACCTAGAAAAGCTAAACTAAATCAAACGCTATAAGAGTGGGTTTGGCACGTAGTTGCAAAAACACAACTCATTTTAGGGGCAGCTTTCTCCATAAAAATCAAAACGGATGTAGTGAAACTACAACTTGACTTAGATTCGAATTGCAATATATTTTATGAGTTAAAGACGAGAGGGCTTGGGGCGAGAAACTTAACTGCGAGAAAGAACTGTAAAAGGAAATTAGTCTATGGTAATTTATGACAAACTGAGTTGCAAATAAAAAGTACAACAAAATACCCATACGACTCCCCCCTCCAATTGCGGAGCACGGGGAAAAGAGACTGTAACTGAATTATAAAATGGTGGAATGGCTTAAATTATTGAAACGAAGCGGTTATACAGTTGAAATACGAGCTAAATTTTATATGAAGGGTTGAACATTGAGAAATATTGAGAACATTGGAACAGCAGTCAGTAGACGTTATACATTACAAGGTTAATAATAAATGTAATCATTATGGCGTCGGAATTGGACTCGGCGGCCGCTAGAGGTCGCTCTAGGAGGTGATGAGTCCACCGGTTCCTTTGGTTTGGCGGCTTTTTCCGGCAGCGAGTTCGCGGCCGGCTGAACAGCCGACTTCGGAAGCGAAAGTCGCGCCGGCTTGAGGCGATCGATAGAGACAGATTCGGTGTTGCCTGACGGTAGGAAAATAACGAAGAACTTGTCAGTTCGCTGTTTCACGCGATACGGCCCTGAGTACGGCGCCTCGAGCGGCGACCGCACGCGATCGACCCGAACCCAGACGAATTCAGCCATTTCCAGGTCCTTGGGTACGTAGCTCCGTGGTTCGTGCGTCTTCGCGTGTGGACTCGGTAACTCTGTCAGCAGTTCCTGCAGCCGTGTCCGAATGTCCGTTGGGGCGAGTGGTTCAGAAGTTAGAATGCGCGGAACCATCGGAAGCTCGCCCGTAACCCTGGTGAACGGTGATATTCCTTGGTCGTCAGGTGCGACGTGCATCGCGAGGAGAGCCACAGGTAGGTCTGTCAGCCAGTCATTGCCTCGAGCACGTAGCATCGTCTTCAGGGTGCGATGGGCTCGCTCGACCTTGCCATTGGTTTGAGGGTGGTAGGCCGTTGTGCGTAATCGATGAAAACCAATTGATGACGAGACCGAGTGAAAGAATTCTGATTCGAACTGGCGCCCCCGATCAGTGATTACATACAGTGGCACTCCGTAGCGCGAGACCCAAGACGAGACGAATGCATGGGCGACTACTTCCGCGGTTATTGATTCCAGTGGTGTAGCTTCTAGCCAGCCAGTCGAGCGGTCGACCATCGTGAGAAGGTAGCGAGCAGACTGGTGGCCAAAGGTGGTAGCATTAGCTGGTGGAAGTGGTCCCACAATATCGATGTGTACCGCCTCAAAGCGATTTGATGGTAATGCGAAGGCCTGTTGCGGGGAGACAGTGTGGCGAGTGACTTTACTCCGTTGGCAGTCCTGGCAGTTCCAGCAGTAGGTCTTGATGGACTTGCGCATTCCGGGCCAAAAGTAACGTTCTGTGATGAGTTTTGCTGTTTTACGGTAGCCGAAATGACCAAGTCGATGGAAGGAAGCAATCACGGCGTCGCGGAGGGACGGCGGAATGATCGGGCGAGGATACGGCGTTGACGTCTCACACCAAACGACGACGTCTTTGTCCAGAGAATACGATCGAATATTTGGTGCAGCTGAGAACGACTCCGGTCGTTGTGCTTCAGCGATACTGGGCAAATCAACAGGGAATTGGCTTGATGGGGCAGCGACTACAGCGACTGTTGCGATGTTGGACACGTGATCATTCACTGGGAAGTCAGGCAGTCGAGAAAGGGCATCAGCTATTACGTTGTCTGCACCGCGAATGTACTGGACATCTGCCACGTACTCGGACAAGACGGTCAAGTAGCGCTGATTGCGATCTGACGTAGTGGTGCGATTGGCGTGGAAGGCCTGAGCTAGTGGTTTATGATCGGTGAACAAGGTCACGCTCCGCCTCACCGGACCAATTTGTAGTGAAACTACAACTTGACTTAGATTCGAATTGCAATATATTTTATGAGTTAAAGACGAGAGGGCTTGGGGCGAGAAACTTAACTGCGAGAAAGAACTGTAAAAGGAAATTAGTCTATGGTAATTTATGACAAACTGAGTTGCAAATAAAAAGTACAACAAAATACCCATACGGAGATAGGAAGTTTTCATTTTTCATTTTAGTTGTTATGTAACCGTACAACCGACAATTTATACATGTAAATCCTTGCCCACAATAAATTGTTTTCACCCTTGTTTCTCATCTTACAATGAATTATATGGCAAGTTTTTTACGTGATCTAGAAGTTTTATAATATCTGACATAGCTAATGACGTTTCTAGCTGTTCTCCAAACTTTCGGTGGTAATAGTTTCTTATATATGACTCTTTTTCATGCACCATAAAGCAAATGATTGTTTTAAACTATTTGCTTTGCATAATACGCTCGTATAACAATGTCACATTGGAACTCAACTCTGAAAATGTTATTTACTCAAAAAGCAAAGTAATTTCCCGGTGAGAATAAATTAGAGAAGAGGAGTAGAGGAAGACAGATCGGCCAATGAGCATCAGACCATAAAACTCCACCGTGGACTTTGCGAGCAACTCCAACTCATCCAATCAGACAATAGCATGAACCTAACTCTCAATCAGACAGTATAAAGAGAGAAGATACTCAATAGATTTATCACCAGCTATAAACTGACAGACAACAAATATGCAGCAAATTCACCTCAGCAAACAGCCAGCCGGTGACTATAACAGTTTCACCAGCCAGAACTCGCCTCAGCTGCGGCAGCAGCATCATCATTTTCACCATCAACCAGTGCAGAGATCGAACAGCTTGCAGCATCCTCGACACCATCATCATCATCAGCAGCAGCAGCAGCATCAGCAGCTGCTGCTCCACGCTTCATCAAGTCGTCGAGCTTCGGCAGTCAGCGGAATCCAACAGCAGCAGCAGCAGCAGCCAAACTTCGCAGTAATTCAACAGTTCGGCAGCTACGGCGGCGGCGGCGGCTCCGCTGTTGAAGTCGCAGATGATTTGCCAGCGTCAGCAGCCTCAGCGGAGTCCAGAGCGGAGCTGCAGTGGCGCTGGAGCCGGCACTGCATGCGCTGCTTCACCTGCGTCCTTCTCGGCTTCGTGCTGGCAGTGGCGGGCGGCACCTGCTTCTATCGGGCCGCCATACTGGCCGCCGACTCGAGCGAAACTTCGATAACTGGCGGCGAGGACGCCGGGGAGACTGCGGTGTCCATCGGGCGGTACCGCCTGGCCGGGGCCTGGCTGCTGGCGCTTGGCGCGGCACTCGCCTCCTTCGGCTGCGTTTGGGCGGCGAAGGCCTGGTGTCAGGCCAACCAGACCGGGTGCTACGGCGGCAGCGGCGGCGGCGGCGGCGGCGGCGGCAATGAGGCAGCTGTTGTTGGGAGCTACGAATTCGCTGCGACAATTGCTATGAAATAAATTTTCAGACTGGGATACGAGCGTAATTTGCATGTATAATAGTGGATTCAAGCTTTTCTGCTGTCCTTCCAAATCTTGTCAGCTGCAGGGACGTCAATTTGGGTGTGTCAGGAGCTTCAATTTGGGTGTGTCAGGAGCTTCAATTTGGGTGTGTCAGGAGCTTCAATTTGGGTGTGTCAGGAGCTTCAATTTGGGTGTGTCAGGAGCTTCAATTTGGGTGTGTCAGGGACGTAAATTTGGTTGTGTCAGGAGCTTCAATTTGGGTGTGTCAGGAGCTTCAATTTGGGTGTGTCAGGGACGTAAATTTGGGTGTGTCAGGAGCTTCAATTTGGGTGTGTCAGGAGCGTCAACGTGGCTCTTAAACTGGACAGAAGGAAGGTTCCAAGGATCTTGTGCTTGAAAAACAGCTTTTTTGCTTCTTTTTCGCTACAATAAAACTACTAGCCTTCCCACTTTCGTCTGCTAAAGTACAGAAAAACAAACCCTGAACTGAGGTCAGGCATTAATCTTGTTCTTGTCCTATTGATTGGAGAGAGGTTTGATTATTTTTCGAAACTTCTTGGTGCTGAGTTAAACCTCTAAGCCTTTCTTGGTGCTGAGCTGGTACCTAGGGGCGCAAAGGGGCGCCAAATGGGCACTAAGAATTAGAGGGGCGCCAAGAATCAGAGGAGCGTCAAGAATCAGAGGGGCGCCAAGAATCAGAGGGGCGTCAAGAATCAGAGGGGCGCCAAGAATCAGAGGGGCGCCAAGAATCAGAGGGGCGCCAAGAATCAGAGGGCGCCGAGAATCAAAGGGGTGCCAAGAATCAGAGGGGCGCCAAGAATCAAAGGGGCGTCAAAAATCAGAGGGGCGCCAAGAATCAAAGGGGCAAGAATCAGAGGGGCGCCAAGAATCAGAGGGGCGCCAAGAATCAGAGGGGCGCCAAGTATCAGAGGGGCGCCAAGAATCAAAGGGGCGCCAAGTATCAGAGGGGCGCCAAGAATCAAAGGGGCGTCAAAAATCAGAGGGGCGCCAAGAATCAAAGGGGCGCCAAGTATCAGAGGGGCGCCAAGAATCAAAGGGGCGTCAAAAATCAGAGGGGCGCCAAGAATCAAAGGGGCAAGAATCAGAGGGGCGCCAAGAATCAGAGGGGCGCCAAGAATCAGAGGGGCGCCAAGTATCAGAGGGGCGCCAAGAATCAAAGGGGCGCCAAGAATCAGAGGGGCGCCAAGAATCAAAGGGGCAAGAATCAGAGGGGCGCCAAGAATCAGAGGGGCGCCAAGAATCAGAGGGGCGCCAAGTATCAGAGGGGCGCCAAGAATCAAAGGGGCGCCAAGAATCAGAGGGGCGCCAAGTATCAGAGGGGCGCCAAGAATCAAAGGGGCGCCAAGAATCAGAGGGGCGCCAAGTATCAGAGGGGCGCCAAGAATCAAAGGGGCGCCAAGTATCAGAGGGGCGCCAAGAATCAGAGGGGCGCAAATGGGCGCCAAAGGGGCGCCAAGAATCAGAGGGGCGCCAAGAATCAGAGGGGCGCCAAGAATCAAGTGGCGTCAGCCGTGCAGTACCCAATTTACTTATGATTAGTTTTTATCCACGATCAGGCGTGGATTACGAGCTATACTAAAAAAGCCGCTAGAATGAGAGTTTAGGCTACATTACTGCAGCTGCTAAATACCTAATTAGCTAATTGAATAGAACTAGCTATCTGAAAACAGACTGAAATAACTAATTAGTGGGAGTGTTTGTAACTATCACGAGGTGGCATAGTCTTTTAAGCTATAGAGGCCGCTAAATCGAAAATAACCCGCCACGCATCAAGCTAGCGTACCGCTCTCTTGTATGCCGGCGCACTGTAATTTGACAATGAAAGCTTTTCACAATCACGTATGCAGTGCCTGCTCGGTTCATAGCGAGGGGAAGTGTTACTAAATGAGGCGCCTCTTTGTTTAACGCATGACGTAAGCCAATCTGAGGAAGACGGGATAATTGATTAGATGAGTGCAAGGAGAATAGACTATAGGGGGAGAAGAGTAGAATAGAGTATAGGAGAGTAGAGTAGGGTATAGGGAGAGTTGAGTAAAGTATGGAGAGGGTAAAGTAGAGCACAGGGAGAGGGGAGTAGAGCACAGGGAGAGGGGAGTAGAGCACAGGGAGAGGGGAGTAGAGCACCGGGAGAGGGGAGTAGAGCACAGGGAGAGGGGAGTAGAGCACCGGGAGAGCAGGGAGAGCAGGGAGTAGAGCACAGGGAGAGGGGAGTAGAGCACAGGGAGAGGGGAGTAGAGCACAGGGAGAGGGGAGTAGAGCACAGGGAGAGGGGAGTAGAGCACCGGGAGAGCAGGGAGAGCAGGGAGTAGAGCACAGGGAGAGGGGAGTAGAGCACAGGGAGAGGGGAGTAGAGCACAGGGAGAGGGGAGTAGAGCACAGGGAGAGGGGAGTAGAGCACAGGGAGAGGGGAGTAGAGCACAGGGAGAGGGGAGTAGAGCACAGGGAGAGGGGAGTAGAGCACAGGGAGAGGGGAGTAGAGCACAGGGAGAGGGGAGTAGAGCACAGGGAGAGGGGAGTAGAGCACCGGGAGAGCAGGGAGTAGAGGTCGGCACGAAGAGCAGAGTCCCTAAGCACCAGTCAGTCAGGAATAAATCAGACACGAACAAGCATAAAGCAACAAGGCGGATGCGGAAGCAGAGGATCAGACAAAACGAGGAGAAACAGCATCGAGGCTGACTGTCAGAGCTTTGAGGATGGAGCTTGCGTGACTGACAAGCGTTCGAGTTCAATCTAATAAAGAGTATGGACACAGGTTACTCTTTCAGAAGAGAGCGATGAGCTGAGCTGAGCTTGGCATGACGTCATTCTCATAACAAGCTTATCCAATTGTGCTGGAACTCACCATGAGGCTAAATCACTTGGCTTGGAAAAGGTTTTTTGTATTACTGTGCAGTCCTGAGCGTGCGGGTGCAAACAGGACTGATAGATCAACGGTCACGGAAAGCATAGGTAACCTGAGGGTTCAGGTAGCCTGATGATTCAGGTAGCCTGATGATTCAGGTAGCCTGATGATTCAGGTAGCCTGATGATTCAGGTAGCCTGATGATTCAGGTAGCCTGATGATTCAGGTAGCCTGATGATTCAGGTAGCCTGATGATTCAGGTAGCCTGATGATTCAGGTAGCCTGATGATTCAGGTAGCCTGATGATTCAGGTAGCCTGATGATTCAGGTAGCCTGATGATTCAGGTAGCCTGATGATTCAGGTAGCTCAATGATTCAGGTAGCCTGATGATTCAGGTAGCTCAATGATTCAGGTAGCTCAATGATTCAGGTAGCCTGATGATTCAGGTAGCCTGATGATTCAGGTAGCCTGATGATTCAGGTAGCCTGATGATTCAGGTAGCCTGATGATTCAGGTAGCCTGATGATTCAGGTAGCCTGATGATTCAGGTAGCCTGATGATTCAGGTAGCCTGATGATTCAGGTAGCCTGATTGTGATAACGTACAGTGTAGTGTGTTGTTGTGTGAGAGGGGGTTGGGGGAAGTGGGGTAGGAATGTTCATTATCGCGATGCGTCACCCATTGCTTGCTCTATGTTCCTTCCTTCCTTTCCTTTTCCCCCTTTTGATTTGCGTACATGTATGAGAGACCCTCGAGGGTCTTTGTTGCTTGCGTACGGCGCTTGTTAAATATATAGAAGCGACTGGCTCTTTCGGAGCCTCAACCTTACTTCTGTAGTAGACACGGTCTACAAAACTGATGATTCAGGTAGCCTGATGATTCAGGTAGCCTGATGATTCAGGTAGCCTGATGATTTAGGTAGCCTGATGATTCAGGTAGCCTGATGATTCAGGTAGCCTGATGATTTAGGTAGCCTGATGATTCAGGTAGCCTGATGATTCAGGTAGCCTGATGATTCAGGTAGCTTGATGATTCAGGTAGCCTGATGATTCAGGTAGCCTGATGATTCAGGTAGCCTGATGATTCAGGTAGCCTGATGATTCAGGTAGCCTGATGATTCAGGTAGCCTGATGATTCAGGTAGCCTGATGATTCAGGTAGCCTGATGATTCAGGTAGCCTGATGATTCAGGTAGCCTGATGATTCAGGTAGCCTGATGATTCAGGTAGCCTGATGATTCAGGTAGCCTGATGATTCAGGTAGCCTGATGATTCAGGTAGCCTGATGATTCAGGTAGCCTGATGATTCAGGTAGCTTGATAGTGTTATATATTGAAAATTGTTGAAAAAACTTGAAAAGCAAGAAACAGGCTATTTAGTCAATCGTCATATAAAAGTTGGGAAATTACAGGTCGTTAAAAAACTCTCAAAGAAAAATATTTGCTAAATTCTTCAAATCTCTATTTGGACACGAGCAACAAATTCGAATGAATTGAAATTCAAAAAAATATAGACAGTACAATCTGCTGAAAAACTTGTGCGCAGTGTCCATTGTGACAGCCGAAGCAAATTTTTCAAAATCTAGGTATGTTTTAAGGCGATAGGAGATTGAAATTCAAAGTACAGTTTGCACTTTTATGCGCAGATTTCAGGCGAATAAAGAGCAAGTTGCATAAGTGCTGCTGTGTGCCATTATACATTTTAAGCGCGACTTTGTTTCGCTACTAAGGCAGAAAGGAAAAGGAATTATTTTGCTTACAATTAACTAGGTGAGTAGGGTTTAGTCGCTATGGTAACAGCTGAGCAATTTGACTCACATTGAGCAGTACAGAGAATCAGTTGTTTAAAGAAATAAAAAGGTAACGCATAACCATATTATTCTGGCCTTCAAATAGAAAATCACAATATTGGGATCGTGCTAGTGGGTAGTTCAGGTGGTATTTCAGGTGGTATTTCAGGTGGTAGTTCAGGTGGTAGGTAGTTCAGGTAGTTCAGGTGGTAGTTCAGGTGGTATTTCAGGTGGTATTTCAGGTGGTAGTTCAGGTGGTATTTCAGGTGGTAGTTCAGGTGGTATTTCAGGTGGTAGTTCAGGTGGTAGTTCAGGTGGTAGTTCAGGTGGTAGTTCAGGTGGTAGTTCAGGTGGCAGGTGGTAGGTATTCGCTGACTGTAAAACTGACAGTGAAAGTTCGCACAGACACAACACGAATATAATGACAAAGACCAAATTAGAAAAACAAACAAAAGAAACAAAAAACAATTTTACAAGCACTGTGCACTGAAGCCAGGTCAAATCAGTAGTGACTTTTGACTGATAAAAAATAACACGAAATTTCGAAAAAAATTGAAATCTAGAAAAAAGCAGAAGGCCCCTGACAGATTGTTTACTATTAGTTGTAAAAAGCCGGGAAAAATATTGCATTTTGTAAATCGCACTTTTGCTTTATGACGCATTAGATTATACTACTGACAAATCAAGCCAGTAGTATGTTCCGCTATCACAGCCGAGAAAAAATAGAAAAAAATTAATTTTGTATCAAAATATCGAAAAGAAGAAAAATTGAAAAGAAGCAAATCAAACAATAATTTGTTTCTTTTCATTGCCCATCGCGGACAATTCGAAATTGGATTTGAAGCAGAGGAGCATTCAGGGCCCGAGAGACGGCGGCGCCAGTTTGGGGGTGTCACAGGCGCCTTTTTTGGGTGTCAGTGGCGCCAAATCAGGGTGTCAGTGGCGCCAAATCGGGGTGTCAGTGGCGCCAAATCAGGGTGTCAGTGGCGCCAAATCGGGGGTGTCAGTGGCGCCAAATCGGGGGTGTCAGTGGCGCCAAATCGGGGGTGTCAGGGGCGCCAAATCGAGGGTGTCAGTGGCGCCAAATCAAGGGTGTCAGGGGCGCCAAATCAAGGGTGTCAGGGGCGCCAAATCGGGGGTGTCAGTAGGGCCAAATCGGGGGTGTCAGGGGCGCCAAATCGGGGGTGTCAGGGGCGCCAAATCGGGGGTGTCAGTAGGGCCAAATCGGGGGTGTCAGGGGCGCCAAATCGGGGGTGTCAGTAGCGCTAAATCGGAGGTGTCAGGGGCGCCAAATCGGGGGTGTCAGTAGGGCCAAATCGGGGTGTCAGTAGGGCCAAATCGGGGGTGTCAGTAGGGTCAAATCGGGGGTGTCAGTAGGGCCAAATCGGGGGTGTCAGTAGGGTCAAATCGGGGGTGTCAGTGGCGCCAAATCGGAGGTGTCAGTAGGGCCGATCGGGGGTGTCAGTAGGGTCAAATCGGGGGTGTCAGTAGGGCCAAATCAAGGGTGTCAGTAGGGTCAAATCGGCTGTGTCAGTAGGGCCAAATCGGGGGTGTCAGTGGCGCTAAATCGGGGGTGTCAGTAGGGCCGAATCGGTGGCGTCAGGTGGTAAGGTTTTAAAGACGCAAAAAAGTTGTACAAAATTTTTATAGCAACACGCGTCCCTCTCTGTTGGGCTGAAAAACCCCGCATGCTTCTCTACCTCGGATAGAAAGATAATGGGAATGCAAAGTGAATAGATACTAATATCCCGTACACTACTGTAAGTAAAGGCGTTGCAAAAACTTTGCTAACTATAAAGAAAATCTACGAAAGCAAAAAAAATATTTAAAGTAATTGTGCATTGAGGCGCAAGAAGGAAACCTTCACCGAATTCATATTTCATACATTCCAGACTCGATGCAAAACTGTGACGTCACTTAAATCGGTTGCTGACGAAGAGCGTCGAACTTCGCCAGTTGCCGGGCAGAACAGATTCAGACCGGCTCGAGGGTCCCTTAGCAACTGTTCGCCAGCTGAATCAGGCAATTCGAATGCCAAATCGCTTGCCTCGCCTTCGCTATAGGTGCCGTCTCCGTCTTCTGAGTCCACCTGCCCGTCATTCTCGACCATTCCCGCGGTGACAAGCGACAGCTGCAGCAGGCCACGAAGTATTGAGGCTCCGATAGAGGGTAGCAACCAACCATGAGAGGCCTTGGCAACCGGATTCTCAGCAGTGTCTTCTCCGATTTCTGCTGGACTGGCTGGGTCGGCCAGGCGGGCAAAGCTGTTTAAGGAAGTGGTCAAGTGGCGTTGGCGGTGCAGCGGGTGCCGGGACCTGGGCTGCACTGAGTCGGCGATTCTGGGGGATTTCGGGTTGGTGGGGGGATATTTTTGTAGAATTTATTGTGGTTAAGAGAAAATAGAAAAGGTCAGGAGAAAGATAATGAATGTTTTAGTATAGGGCGAGAGTCCTAGGAGACAGTGAGAGTCCAAGGAGACAGTGAGAGTCCAAGGAGACAGTGAGAGTCCAAGGAGACAGTGAGAGTCCTAGGAGACAGTGAGAGTCCTGGGAGACAGTGAGAGTCCTAGGAGACAGTGAGAGTCCTAGGAGACAGTGAGAGTCCAAGGAGACAGTGAGAGTCCTGGGAGACAGTGAGAGTCAAAGGAGACAGTGAGAGTCCAAGGAGACAGTGAGAGTCCTGGGAGACAGTGAGAGTCCAAGGAGACAGTGAGAGTCCAAGGAGACAGTGAGAGTCCTAGGAGACAGTGAGAGTCCTAGGAGACAGTGAGAGTCCAAGGAGACAGTGAGAGTCCTAGGAGACAGTGAGAGTCAAAGGAGACAGTGAGAGTCCAAGGAGACAGTGAGAGTCCTAGGAGACAGTGAGAGTCCAAGGAGACAGTGAGAGTCCAAGGAGACAGTGAGAGTCCTAGGAGACAGTGAGAGTCCTAGGAGACAGTGAGAGTCCTTGGAGACAGTGAGAATCCTAGGAGACAGTGAGAGTCCAAGGAGACAGTGAGAGTCAAAGGAGACAGTGAGAGTCCAAGGAGACAGTGAGAGTCCAAGGAGACAGTAAGAGTCCAAGGAGACAGTGAGAGTCCTAGGAGACAGTGAGAGTCCTAGGAGACAGTGAGAGTCCAAGGAGACAGTGAGAGTCAAAGGAGACAGTGAGAGTCCAAGGAGACAGTGAGAGTCCAAGGAGACAGTAAGAGTCCTAGGAGACAGTGAGAGTCCTAGGAGACAGTGAGAGTCCAAGGAGACAGTGAGAGTCAAAGGAGACAGTGAGAGTCCAAGGAGACAGTGAGAGTCCAAGGAGACAGTAAGAGTCCAAGGAGACAGTGAGAGTCCTAGGAGACAGTGAGAGTCCTAGGAAACAGTGAGAGTCCAAGGAGACAGTGAGAGTCCAAGGAGACAGTGAGAGTCCTAGGAGACAGTGAGAGTCCTTGGAGACAGTGAGAATCCTAGGAGACAGTGAGGGTCCAAGGAGACAGTGAGAGTCCAGTACGAAGACAGTGGGAGTCCAGGAAGAAGGTAGTGCGAGTCCTGGAAGACAGTGAGAGTCCAAGAAAAGAAGCCTAAGATTCCAAAGATATTGTCCAAGAAAAAATAAACAGTAACAGTGAGTCCAATGAGAGAGAGAATGAGAGTCCCAGAAGAAAAGAGACTGACCAAGAAGACAGGAGCAGTTTCTCCCGGTAACAGACTGGGTGTATCATGCGTGAACTGCATTTTATGAATGCAATGAAGACAAAATAAACACATGCTCAACACTAACTCCACAAAGCAGTTATTGATTCCTGCATCCAACGAAGTGGCCCTGTGCGAAGGCTGCAGCTGGGACAGCAGCATTGCTGACTGAGCAGTCTGGCCGTTGCTTGAGTAAAATTTGTCTGCAATAGAAATTTTGTGTCTTTTATTTTGAAGTCAGACGCTGGGAGAGAAGACATGAACTGTTCTAGGGTTTGCCTGTCTGTCTGTCTGTCTGTCTGTCTGTCTGTCTGTCTTAGTGTCTGTCTGTCTTAGTGTCTGTCTGTCTGTCTGTCTGTCTGTCTGTCTGTCTGTCTGTCTGTCTGTCTGTCTGTCTGTCTGTCTGTCTGTCTGTCTGTCTGTCTGTCTGTCTGTCTGTCTGTCTGTCTGTCTGTCTGTCTGTCTGTCTGTCTGTCTGTCTGTCTGTCTGTCTGTCTGTCTGTCTGTCTGTCTGTCTGTCTGTCTGTCTGTCTGTCTGTCTGTCTGTCTGTCTGTCTGTCTGTCTGTCTGTCTGTCTGTCTGTCTGTCTGTCTGTCTGTCTGTCTGTCTGTCTGTCTGTCTGTCTGTCTGTCTGTCTGTCTGTCTGTCTGTCTGTCTGTCTGTCTGTCTGTCTGTCTGTCTGTCTGTCTGTCTGTCTGTCTGTCTGTCTGTCTGTCTGTCTGTCTGTCTGTCTGTCTGTCTGTCTGTCTGTCTGTCTGTCTGTCTGTCTGTCTGTCTGTCTGTCTGTCTGTCTGTCTGTCTGTCTGTCTGTCTGTCTGTCTGTCTGTCTGTCTGTCTGTCTGTCAGAGTGTCTGTCTGTCTGTCTGTTAGAGTGTCTGTCTGTCTGTCTGTCAGAGTGTCTGTCTGTCTGTCTGTCAGAGTGTCTGTCTGTCTGTCTGTCAGGTTATGGTTATAAATAGAAACTCTCACCGTCCTCCAGCATCCCAGCATTGCACTGTTCGTCTTCATCATCTTCAGAATCATTCCGGCCTGCATCGTCCTCATTGTCGCCTCTGGTGGCAACTCCTCGCAGTCGACGCGGTGCCACAGCGGCGTGAAGACCCGGAGTTGCCAAACGACGCCACTGAGCCAGGGTTGACGAGCCGCTCAAAGTTTTCACGAATTGCAGGCGCCTGTTAGCGTCCGTGGCGTAATTAAAATTGGTTCCGGTACCCAGCCAGGCCAGCCTGCAGTGCTGATCCTGCTGCTGCTGCTGCTGCCTGCGCCGCTGACAATGGCGATGACTTGGCGTACTCGATGCGCCGACAGCCGCGGTTGCTTGCGTTGAAGTAGCAGCGCTGCATCGGCGAATTCGGTTGAAACATCAGGTGATTTTTGTGTCACTAGGCACATGAGTGGGATTGAGTGGCTTTAAGGAAGGCCATTTCATTAGATGAGGCGCCATTTCATTAGATGAGGCGCCATTTCATTAGATGAGGCGGCATTTCACTAGATGAGGCGCCATTTCATTAGATGAGGCGCCATTTCATTTGATTGAGGGGCGCCATTTCATTTGATTGAGGGGCGCCATTTCATTTGATTGAGGGGCGCCACTTTATTTGATGGCTGCGCCAATTCATTTGATGGGGGCGGCGTTTTATTTGATGGGGGCGCCATTTGATTTGATGGGGGCGCCATTTGATTTGATGGGGGCGCTATTTTGATTTGATGGGGGCGCCATTTCATTCGATTGAGGGGCGCCATTTCATTCGATTGAGGGGCGCCATTTCATTCGATTGAGGGGCGCCATTTCATTTGATTGAAGGGTGCCATTTCATTCGATTGAGGGGCGCCATTTCATTTGATTGAAGGGTGCCATTTCATTCGATTGAGGGGCGCCACTTTATTTGATGGCGGCGCCAATTCATTTGATGGGGGTGGCGTTTTATTTGATGGGGGCGCAAGTTCATTTGATGGGGCGCCATTTCATTTGATGGGGGCGCCGTTTTATTTGATGGGGGCGCCATTTGATTTAATAGGGCGCCATTTGATTTGATGGGCGCGCCATTTCATTTAATGGGGGCACCATTTGATTTGATAGAGGCGTCCTTTCATTTGATGGGGGCGCCGTTTCATTTGATGGGGGTGGCGTTTTATTTGATGGGGGCGCAAGTTCATTTGATGGGGACGCCATTTCATTTGATGGGGACGCCATTTAATTTATTGGGGGCGCCATTTAATTTGATTGAGTGGCGCCATTACATTACAGACTAGCTACCGTAGTTTTCCAGTTCCCACCTGAAATCTGAGTCCCCTGACTCACCCAAATGGGCTCAGTTGCCCCTGAGGCATCTCCGATTCACCCTGCTGACTGTTGGATGCCTGCGTTTCAGTTTGAGTCTGAATCTGAGTTTGAGTCGATGTTGCCATGGAAACTTCTTCATCTTCCTCGACGTCTTCATCATCATCATTATCTTCGGCAGCTTCCTCCTGTTCGTATTCGTCAAATTCTAGAGACGAAGTGGACACTAAGACGGCTGCATCGGAGGCGAGTGAGCACAGGGAAGAGACTGATGAAGACAGATGTCGAGCAGTGGAGGCTGAGGCGGCTGCCATGATTTCGGCGCTGCCATGATGGTGCCGCCTCAGGCAGCGGCGAAATCGAGCGGGACGCGAGCTTGAATTGGGAGCGGCTCTCTGATTGGCTGGTGAGTGCTGAGAGCTGCGGGTAGTTGAGGCGTGATTGGCTGATAGAGCTGGATCTTATAGGCCCTGAAGAGCCTATTCAGGACTAACTTTATTAAAATTTAAATTTATGTAAAACATTTGTATTAGACCGAAATAGGGAGCGTTAAGATTTTTTACGAATCTCATACCCCCAATTAAGAATCTCATGCCTTTGACTGAGAATCTCACACCTCCAATTGAGAATCTCACACCTCTAATTGAAAATCTCAGACCTCTAATAGAGAATCTCACACCTAGAGTTGGGAATCTAACACCTTCAATTTAGAATCTCACATCTCCAATTGAGAATCTCACACCTCCAATTGAGAATCTCAGACTTCTAATTGAGAATCTCACACCTAGAATTGAGAATCTAACACCTTCAATTGAGAATCTCACACCTCCAATTGAGAATCTCACCTCCAATTGAGAATCTCAGACTTCTAATTGAGAATCTCACACCTAGAATTGAGAATCTAACACCTTCAATTGAGAATCTCACACCTCCAATTGAGAATCTCACCTCCAATTGAGAATCTCAGACTTCTAATTGAGAATCTCACACCTAGAATTGAGAATCTAACACCTTCAATTGAGAATCTAACACCTTTAATTGAGAATCTCACCTAGAATTGAGAATCTCACATCTCCAATTGAGAATCTCACATCTCCAATTGAGAATCTCACACCTCCATTTGAGAATCTCACACCTCTAATTAAGAATCTCACACCTAGAATTGAGAATCTCACATCTCCAATTGAGAATCTCACATCTCCAATAGAGAATCTCACACCTCCAATTGAGAATCTCACATCTTAAATCGAGAATTACACCTCCAATTGAGAATCTCACACCTCCAATTGAGAATCTCACCTCCAATTGAGAATCTCAGACTTCTAATTGAGAATCTCACACCTAGAATTGAGAATCTAACACCTTCAATTGAGAATCTCACACCTCCAATTGAGAATCTCACCTCCAATTGAGAATCTCACACTTCTAATTAAGAATCTCACACCTAGAATTGAGAATCTCACATCTCCAATAGAGAATCTCACACCCCCAATTGAGAATCTCACATCTTAAATCGAGAATTACACCTCCAATTGAGAATCTCACATCTCCAATTGAGAATCTCACACCTCTAATTGAGAATCTCACACCTAGAATTGAGAATCTTACACCTAGAATTGAGAATCTCACACCTAGAATTAAGAATCTCACACTTCTAATTAAGAATCTCACACCTCCAATTGAGAATCTCACATCTTAAATCTAGAATTACACCTCCAATTGAGAATCTCACACCTCCAATTGAGAATCTCACATCTCCAATTGAGAATCTCACACCTCTAATTGAGAATCTCACACCTAGAATTGAGAATCTCACCCCCATTGAGAATCTCACATCTTAAATAGAGAATTACACCTCCAATTGAGAATCTCACACCTCTAATTGAGAATCTCACACCTAGAATTGAGAATCTTACACCTAGAATTGAGAATCTCACACCTAGAATTAAGAATCTCACACTTCTAATTAAGAATCTCACACCTCCAATTGAGAATCTCACATCTTAAATCTAGAATTACACCTCCAATTGAGAATCTCACACCTCCAATTGAGAATCTCACATCTCCAATTGAGAATCTCACACCTCTAATTGAGAATCTCACACCTAGAATTGAGAATCTCACCCCCATTGAGAATCTCACATCTTAAATAGAGAATTACACCTCCAATTGAGAATTTTTCATCTCCAATTGAGACTCTCACACCCCGAATCAAAACCCTCTACCCTCCGCTCACTAATAGGCCACAGCCGACTGTCGCATGCACTTCTCCCGCCAACCCTGACGAAGTGTCAGCTTGGGAGAAGAGACTTCAGCAGCAGTTTCAGCGGAGGTGAACTCGGAATCGATAATAAAGCCGCTGTTATTAACAGTTGAATTGTTGCCGGTCTCAGTTGCTAGTTGAGTACTCGAAGACTCCATTAATGGCGATGTTAAATTGCCGACGCTGACTGATCTGCAACAATAAGTTAAAATTATCGTGGCTTAGATGAAATTTTAAAAGCAGCAGGATTGGCAAATAAACTACTGAAGTTTCCGTGTTAGTAGCAAAAAAGAATTTTTATCAGAAAAAAACAAGACTAGAAAAGATAGAGAGTGTACATTGATGGTGAGGAGAGAGGGGCAGAGAGAGTGTACATTGATGGTGAGGAGAGAGGGGCAGAGAGAATGTACATTGATGGTGAGGAGAGAGGGGTAGAGAGAATGTACATTGATGGTGAGGAGAGAGGGGCAGAGAGAATATACATTGATGGTGAGGAGAGAGGGGCAGAGAGAATGTACATTGATGGTGAGGAGAGAGGGGCAGAAAGAATGTACATTGATGGTGAGGAGAGATGGGCAGATAGAATGTACATTGATGGCGAGGAGAGAGGGGCAGAGAGAGTGTACATTGATGGTGAGGAGAGAGGGGCAGAGAGAATATACATTGATGGTGAGGAGAGAGGGGCAGAGAGAATGTACATTGATGGTGAGGAGAGAGGGGCAGAGAGAGTGTACATTGATGGTGAGGAGAGAGGGGCAGAGAGAGTGTACATTGATGGTGAGGAGACAGAGGCAGAGAGAATGTACATTGATGGTGAGGAGAGGGTAGAGAGAATGTATATTTATTGAGGATTGAGGAGAGGGGTAGAGAGAGAATTTAGATTGATGGTGACGAGAGGGGTAGAGAGAGAATGTACATTGATGGTGAGGAGAGATGGGCAGAGAGAGTGTACATTGATGGTGAGGAGAGAGGGCAGAGAGAATGTACATTGATAGCGAGGAGAGAGGGCAGAGAGAATGTACATTGATAGCGAGGAGAGAGGGGCACAGAGAGTGTACATTGATAGTGAGGAGAGAGGGGCAAAGAGTGCACATCGATGGGAAAAATCTAGATAAGGATCTAGTGTGTGTACAATAATACATGTAGGAGAGACCCGTAAAAGGTGTACACGCTATAGGACTATTACAACAGTGGGTGAGGGGTAGAATACCTAGACGGTTCACTCTGCGACACACGCGTTCACAAAAAAACACTCGTAAATAATATAAAACTGGTAAAAAACTATCCAGCAGCGAATGGAAGGGCGATAGTTTCTTATAATGCAAAGCGAGTCTATAGACAGGAAATAAGCCACGCGTGTATTAGATTTAACTCGTATTTTGCGGCAGTAGAAAAGCAAAAAAGTGCTTTCTTAAGCTCGAATGCGGAATTTTTCGTTATTTATAAAGCTCACAACAATTCTATAACTGTGTGCTTTCTGTTAGTTCACAGTCAAAACAGCGTATAATCCTAATAATGCGACAACAACCTGAATAAATTTCTCCAGGAATGCGTATAGACTGACTGCAGACTGAGAGACCAACTGCAAATCCATGAGGTTGTGTACAATGGATGCATAAGTATACATGTGTGTCGGCTTACGATATGAGCACATTGATGTCTGCTGCAGTTTGTGTACAGTATGGGCTATAATTATTAATAGTAATTTCAGGAAGGTAGTTGACACCCTGGCGCAACGCCTTCGAGCACTCACACACACAGCTCACACAGGGTGTACCTGCGGTCCTGACTCTCTAATCGTCAGGCATGTACACTCTGTGTGCATTAGGGGTTGTGACTTCTGTGTATGCGAGTTCAACAATTGACATATCAGAATTCAAAACAGAAGGGAGCTTCTCAAAAAGTAGGACAAGAATGCGCAATATTTTAGCTCTATACTACGAGAAATAAGACGGAACACAGATGCGAATAAGAGGGGTGAGAAGTATTAAAGAAGAGTAGTGTGATGGGTCAGGTGTAGAAGGTACGGTTCCCTCTCCACCCAGTTTACTAATGCAGCGCCAATGCACTTTTAGCCCAAGAGCTGTGCAACCAAGTGGAAAATTGGCGACATGAGTGGAAAATGAGAAGGCGAGAGGGCTGAGGAGACGGGCACATGAGTATATGAGTTGATGGTGTGACGTTTCTCTAGGCAATTAGCGAATTTAAGAATGCCAAACAACTACGTAGAGTAGAGCTGGTGTAGAGTGGGACAATAGATAGGGCTGACCTGAAATGACTTTTAAAAACACGAGCTCCATAATTTAAGAGAGAAAAAACATGTAGGAGTGCCAAAGGCGAGAATGACGAGTGGAGAGTGAAATGGGGAGAGGAGGCATGCGATAGAGGGGAGAGAGGATCGGAAGAGAGAGGGGGGAGAGAGGAGAGACGGGAGAGGGAAGAGAGAAGAGGGGAGGAGAGAGGAGAGAGGGGAGAGGGGAGAGAGAAGAGGGGAGGAGAGAGGAGAGAGGGGAGAGGGGAGAGAGAAGAGAGAAGAGGGAAGAGAGGAGAGAGGAGAGGGGAGAGAGGAGAAAGGAGAAAGGATAGCGGGGAGAGGGGAGATTGGAGAGGGAAGAGAGAAGAGGGGAAAGAAGAGAGAGAGGAGAGAGAAAAGAGAGGGGTGAGGAGAAATAGAGAGAGGGGAGAGGGGAGAGAGGGGAGAGAGGGGAGAGGGGAGAGAGGGGAGAGGGGAGAGAGGGGAGAGGGGAGAAGAGATGGGGATAGAGAAAAGTGGATGAGAAGAAAGGAGAGGGAGTGTGAGGGATTGAAATTCGGAGCAGAGGAGAAAAGATTTGCAACTGGCTTGATTTAATAAAAGTGCAAAAATAATACAGTTCAAGGGAAGACAACAAGATCGAAGATAAAGGAAACAGAGGTCAGTGAGGGACGGCGTGTCATAGCCAGCGAAAAAAAACAGTTCAACGAGAGCTACACATAAATAAGCCGAAATCTACCAGAGCGCAGTAGTCGCAAATAAACTCACTTGGAAATTTCTCGACAACAATCCGGCTCTAAGCCGCTGCCGTCCCCAGCTCCTGAAACGCCGCCGCCTCCCAGGCTCATGGATCGGCAGCCGCTGCCGACGCTGCCAGCTCCAGCAACTCCCGCCGATTTCGGTCGGCGCTGCAATTCGACAGTTGACGACATTGGAGAGCTGACAGTCTGGCGTAGATTCTCGACTGACACTGCGGCCTGAAGCTGAATGTTGCGATTGTGATGATGATTGTTCTGACGGCTGTTGCTTGGAGCGTGATGCTGTTGCTGCTGTTGCTGATGGCGTCTTCGAATGCTTTGACCAGTGGCGTTGGCGCTTTTCACGTTTCGAATGTAGTGCGACGATCTGTTATGGGTATTCATTCATTTAGTAATGCAAGTTTTTAATGAGGGCTCGAGGGAGTGTAAATTGATGAGGTGGGCGCAGATAAGGTCTAGAGGAAGTGTAAATTGATGAGGTGGGCGCAGATAAGGTCTAGAGGGAGTGTAAATTGATGAGGTGGGCGCAGATAAGGTCTAGAGGGAGTGTAAATTGATGAGGTGGGCGCAGATAAGGTCTAGAGGGAGTGTAAATTGATGAGGTGGGCGCAGATAAGGTCTAGAGGGAGTGTAAATTGATGAGGTGGGCGCAGATAAGGTCTAGAGGGAGTGTACATTGATGAGATGGGCGCAGGAAAAGGATAGACGGCTTGTTACTATATTGTTGTCACGGCTCGCCAAGCGCGGGTAGATACGAGTACAATAGAAAGCTTACCCGATCAGTCCACTTTCTGCACTGGCGCTTCTCTCCAGCTCGCTCATCAGACTCAGCTCGTAGGGTGGCGGAGGCGCCACTTGACTGGCGCCGGCGACAACGCCGCCGCAACGCCCGGCAGCGCCAGCAGCGGCGGGATGCTGATGAGGCCTGTCGCTGTTCTGCATAGTAACGGCCACAGCGGCGGCGGCGCTCGAGCTGCGATTGACGGCGGATTTCAAACGGCGCCTGAGGGACGCAGCCTCGTGCTGGGATCGGTCTAGCAGGGCGATGCACTCGTCATAGCGATCGTGCAGGCAGGCCAGCTCTGAGGTCAGAGCCCGCTGAGTGAGTTGAGTCTCCTTTAGACGGGTCTCCTGCATGTCTCTCTCCATTGATACCTGCGAATTGAGAATTCGGTTCCATGAATTTATCTGTCCCCGTTTAAGTATTTTAACAGTTCAGTGTAAAACCTCACTTTTTCCTCTGCAGTGTTAATCCATATGTTTGTACGCTCGTACTTTTATCTGCGAGTTTGTACTTTGAACCTGTTATTTTGTACCACTAGTCTGTTAGTTTGTACCTTCAATCTCTCGGTTCGTATTTTTAAACTGCAATTTGTACTTTTAATCTGAAGGATTGTACTTTTAAACTGCAATTTGTAATTTTAACCTGAACGTTTGTACCTTTAAACTGACAATTTGTACTTTTAACCTCAAGGTTTGAACTTTTAAACTGCAATTTGTAGTTGTAACCTGAGGTTTGTACTTTTAAACTGTTAATTTGTACTTTTAACCTGATTGTTTCTACTTTTAAACTGCAATTTTTACTCTAACTTTTCCAGTTGTACTTCTACTCATCCAATTGCACTTTAAAATATTCTAATGAACTTTTAGTCGGACTAATAACTATACTTTAATAGAAAATTGTACCTAGATGCATTGAACTGTACTTTTAAAGTAATTAATTTGCAATTTTGATGTTTAATCCATCCGACCTCCGACGGCAACCTTTGATCTACTAGATTTAGTTTATCCTTACAAACCTACCAAATAGAATGTATATAACGTTTGCTTACCCGCTTAACCTTGCTCTCCAGACTGACATTCTTCGCAAATAGCTGCGTAATCTCATTCTGCTGCTCCATGTACATCTCCGTTCGTTGACTCAAGTTATCGGCTAAGCTTTTTATGTGCAAATTAGACTCGGCTAATTGGCGGACGCAATCTTTCACTAGGGCCGTCTCTCGCTCCGCGTCCGGACCCCAGCGTTGCCTGTCGTTAGCGGCCGCCGCGGCTGCTGCCGCCGCTCTTAACTCGGAATTTTCGGACTCCAACTGGTGCAGGCGGCGCTCAAGGCTGGCTTTTTGTAGGCTGGACGCATTCTCAACTGATAAGCTGCAATTATGTTTTATGGCAAATTGGCGACTGTCGGCACACTTATCTAGCTCAAGCTTTATATGCTGGTTAATTTTGTTTCTCTAATTTCATCACTGCACCCCAGACTTATTTTGTTATACAGACATCTACTTAAGTTACTTGTGATTTTATGACTTAACACACCACCTTCTTTGTTAATTGCACGAGCAGAGCCAAGCCGAGATTCCAATTTAGTCCCACATTTATGCGACTGCATTTGGAATCGAACACACCCCACTCCCTTATCTGTGCCTCAACACACCACTCCCTTATCTGTGCCTCAACACAGCACTCCCTTATCTGTGCCTCAACACAGCACTCCCTTATCTGTGCCTCAACACACCACTCCCTTATCTGTGCCTCAACACACCACTCCCTTATCTGTGCCTCAACACAGCACTCCCTTATCTGTGCCTCAACACACCACTCCCTTATCTGTGCCTCAACACAGCACTCCCTTATCTGTGCCTCAACACACCACTCCCTTATCTGTGCCTCAACACAGCACTCCCTTATCTGTGCCTCAACACACCACTCCCTTATCTGTGCCTCAACACAGCACTCCCTTATCTGTGCCTCAACACACCACTCCCTTATCTGTGCCTCAACACACCACTCCCTTATCTGTGCCTCAACACACCACTCCCTTATCTGTGCCTCAACACACCACTCCCTTATCTGTGCCTCAACACACCACTCCCTTATCTGTGCCTCAACACACCACTCCCTTATCTGTGCCTCAACACACCTGTGAGCTTTGTTAATCAGCTATTAGTTCATAAGTTCCTAAATGAATGCACTGATACTTGGCAAATTTAATTATCCCAGGTAACTAATAGACCCAATTAAACCTGCATCCATCATCATCACTGTCCTCACACGAACATGTCAGATAAGAAGACACGAAAATTAACTTCATACAGAGATGAATTATTGGCAATCAACTAAGTGAGAGATTTCGTCTTGCAACTTCAATTTTATCAATTGGCGACTAGTGCGCTATCTATATAATATAATGTATGCGTAGACACGAACATGTTAATGTGGGGTGAATGACAATGATGTATGCATTGGTATTTGGCTCTAGTTTTGATATACTTTTACCCACCTTGAAGCACCAAAGCACTAAAGCACTCACCTCCTAGAAGCGGCCTGCTTTGACTGTTGTCTGTCCTCATTCATAGCATAGATGACTAGGAGCTCTTCTTTCATGCTCAACTCGTGTCTTAGCTGAGCAGCCTGTTAAAAGTTTTTATAAGTGGATATAGTGAATCGATGCGTTGATTTACGATTTCTTTAGAGGGGAGCACAGAGTAGAGAGAAAGCAGAGAGAGTAGAGAGGGGAACAGAGGGAGTAGAGAGGGGAACAGAGAGAGTAGAAAGGGGAAGAGAGAGAATTTAGAGTAGAACAGAGAGAGTAGAGAGTAGAACAGAGAGAGTAGAGAGGGGAACAGAGCGTCGAGAGGGTATAGCACAGAGATTAGAGATGGGAATAGAGAGGGTAAAGAGACAAGCAGAGAGGATAGCGACGGTAGCACAGAGGGTAGAGACGGGAGCAGAGACGGTAGAGAGGGGAACAGAGAGGGTAGAGAGTAGAACAGAGAGAGTAGAGAGTAGAACAGAGAGAGTAGAGAGGGGAACAGAGCGTCGAGAGGGTAGCACAGAGATTAGAGATGGGAATAGAGAGGGTAAAGAGACAAGCAGAGAGGATAGGGACGGTAGCACAGAGGGTAGAGACGGGAGCAGAGACGGTAGAGAGGGGAACAAAGAGGGTAGAGATGATAAAAAGAGGGTAAATAGGGAAACAGCAGGTTACAAAATTCTCACCGCATCTCTCTCAGAAGCCAGCAGTTTCTCCAAGTTCTCGCATTTCGATTCCAGTTCGCGATTTCTATCAAGCAGATCATTGCCAAGACTGGCCGCCAAGGCGAGCTCTTTGTCGCGCTGTTAAAGTTTTTTTTTTTAAGATTTAATAAAGTATAGCAGGAGTTTATATAATCTTATTAGACACTAGAGGTATAGGAATCTGGTTGTATACTCTATAATCAGTCAGTAATTATTCATAAGAGTATAATTAATGATATAACGGGGTGTAAATCAGGGAGTCGTAGCCCAGCGGTCCAGCGCGGCGCTCTGATGTGCCAGCGGCCCAGGCTCGATTCCAAGTGCAGCCGCATTAATTTGGGGCTGAATTGGAATCTCGGCTTGGCTCTGCTCGTGCAATTAACGGCCTTGAGGGCCAACCCCCAATGCGCAGTGAAGTGTACATGCCTAACGATAGATAAAGCTAGAGCCGCTGTACACTCCTGTGCCTGCGCGTATGACCTCCTGACAAAGCGGCAATTTTTTTGCTACTAATTAACATGCAGACGGAATATTCTTTGTAACTAAGAACTGAAATCGGTAACGGCAGATTCGCTTAAATTATTTTCACTCGGGAAAGAAAATTAAACTAATTTTGCCGGAATGAGCTTTTTTAGATATTCTACGAAGTGTTCTTCTTCTTCCGAAAAGTTCCTTCGGCGCGCACAGCCTCGCCACCTTCAACTAAGAAAACAAGTGTGTTCCGAAAAAAACAGTAGGATTTTATAAATTGACTTTTGCTCGGCTCTCTGACGCTTGGATTTTTAGCTAAACTATATACATAGTGATAACAATATTAATTATTATTAATTACACGTGCCCAAATTGGGCAAGATGTGCAACCGACAGCTCAGCCGCAGCTATTGCGCGGCGCATCTGAAGGCTGCGTACGGCTGTTCAGTTCAAGGACTGGGGGCTCGCCACACACCTCACCCCAGCTAATGCTGGCACCCATTTTACAGCTGGATGAACTGAAGCAATGTAGAGTTAAGTGTCTTGCTCAAGGACACAATTTGTTTCGAGTAAGTCAAGAATCGAAACCCCGACCTTTCAGTCGTGAGTCCGACATTCTAACCACAATAGGAGGCTACAACTGTTTGCATAGCGATAGAAAACGTCTGTAAATTTTATCTATCTAAAACCGCATTCTATTCGATGACTGGGTGAAGAAGATATAGTCCTTGAAATAAGGGCAAACTAATGAAGACCGTATAGACAGCACCTTCTGGATCAGATTTCGTCAGGGGGGAGGGCAGGTGCTGTCGCTTGAATCAACTGATTTCTTAGCATGTAAATTAACAAGACTCGGTCGTGAAACTCACCTCTTCTAATTGCTGCTTGATTTCCTCAATGTCTCCCATCCCTCAGAGCAGAGCGGGCAACTCGAACTCGGCCTTGAATAAGTTACTCATTAAAAGCATAAAGCGACAAGACCATTGTTAGCCTTGCACTTTGACGAAAAATATCTCACTGAAGAGAGAAAAGGTAAAGAAAATTAAGAATTGGAGGATTTAGACATTCCAGATAGCCATGGATGATTTATTATTATGATATTCAAGCTTATAGAAATCGGCTGGTTCTCCTAACTTGTACCTCTAAGCATTAGGGGATTGCTATTAATGCCAAAGCAGCGCTGCAGTACACGGCATGTACTGGACTCAGGTAGGAGAGAGGTAGAGAGAGAGAGAGAGAGAGCGATCGGGGGGGGGCTACACAGGTGGGTTAGAAATGTCAGAGTAACAGAAAGAAAAAGACGCGCCATCCACCTCATCTCTTCCCCCCCCCTCAATTCCTGAAGAGGAAAATCTGCCACTGCACAACACAATAAGAGCAAAGGGAACTATTTTTAAAACCAACCAAACTAGAGCTGCTCAAATCCACCTCTCCACCCCGCCTGCCACCTCCACCCCGCCGATCAATAAACTCTCTGGCTCCCCTTCACAAAAAACTGCTTTCCTTTCTTTCCAAATCGCATTTTCCAACCCATTTGGGCTGGCTTAAACCGGCTTTTCTACCTCCTAAATTTCCTTCCTTCTCAATTCTCATTCACCATGGCAGCAAAGCTTGTCGTAGGTTCTGCCTGCCTACACGTCACCTACTCTGCATATACAGTCCTGGATCCAAGAGCCCACTCAGCGCGCTAGTAGACCAGAACAAACACTATTAAGCTGCAGGACTTCTGATGCACGGCAGTGCCATTTATAACTTAAACTATATAAACTATATTAGTATTGAGAGTAGAATAAGACGAGAATAGGGTAGAGACAGGGGAGAGAGACTCTGAGCTTTGTAAACTCCGCAGAGATGAAGAGAGGCGACCTTATGATATATAAAACTACAATGGCAAGGTTTGACGATGCAAATAAACAGACGAGAATGAATTTCAGATGAAGCGAGGGTTTCGGAGCCTGGGATGTTGAGGAAAATCTGCAGTGGAATGAATAACCAGGAAGATGGATGAGCGCTTCTGTTTAAATGATACAGTAATTGATTGAGAGGAACCGCTCTCTCTTTCTCTCTCAGGCATCTCTAACTATTGTAATATTTACTTCACGAGTGACAATAACTTGAAAAAATTGCGAACTAGCAGTCTCTTATGTTGAGCTGTTTTGAAACCATATAATTCTAATTATATCTCAACTTTTTATGCATAACTGCCAATAAATCAATAGATCGTAAACTTAGTCTTGCAGTGGGCAGCATTACTACCTAACCTTGCCTATTTTGTATTTACTATACCACTTAAAAAATCTGATATTATTACTAATTTATGGGCACCCAATTACTACAATCATTCATGGATATTTACATCACAGATTTGCATAGGGCCTAACAAGCCTTAAGCATGTTACTCTATTTTTTCTATACTGTACAATACATCAATTATGAAAAGTACCAAGAAAACTAAAATTATTCATCTCAACTGAAATGACATGAGAATTCAGAATGCTATAATTCTAAGAGGAACAGTTATATTCCATACTGATGAAACTATCTCTTGTATTTAAAAAATTGCCTAAATAAAATCTAACACTTACAGAAAACAATGAAAAAAGACTCTCAAATATAAAAAAACTATTGATTATGTTTAATATACAGTTGTGTTTTACTAAATATCAAATAACAAGCATGCTCATAATTCAAATCTCTTGCTTTCAAGTTCATAACAGAGGCCTTATCTATTTCATTTAGTTTTATAGTCCCTTTCCTTTAAAGTAAAGGGAACTAGGAAACTAGAACAAGAAAAAAACTCAATTTTACTAGTGTTTCTAGTAAAATTTCCAGTGTTTCTAACTTTTAAACTCTAATTCAGTTTTAAGAGCTTGCCATGAAGTATAGCAAACATTTTATATATATCATATTTAAAAAATAGCTTCATGTAGTTCAAGTTACTACACTTATTGTAATTTGTTTTATTTTGTATCATAGCAATGTTTTCAAAAGTTCATATCATATCATATCAAATCAAAAGTTCATATCATATCATATCATTTCAAAAGAATCAAAAGTGTTTAATTCAAAGAAAAAACAAACATGTGCAGTTTATTACTTTAGTTCCCTTCAGAATATCTGATAAAACTCCTTAAATAAAAACGTTTAAATAACGTTTGCTAGGTAATTTTCATGTATCACACAATTTTTTTTTCAATATTAGTCACTAAAATCAGTTAGAAATATTAAAAAAATGTTTAAAAAGGTCAAAATGCAACTACAAGAGGAGCAAATAGATATTAAAAAACATAAGTCAAAGTAAAAGACAACACGCGCATAAATCTAGCAGCATGATGACAGATTCATCACGACAGGCCACGTTTGAATGCAGTGGATATCATGCATTTGCACCCAAAAGTCGGGATTAAAACTGAAGGATGGTGCGATTTTGCTTTTTCTTACCACGTGTTGCTTTCCTAGAAAATGTTTTAAAGTTGAAATCTAGTAAGCACGATATTTGATTGCTAACTAAAACACATACTGGGAAAGGCCAACTATACTTCTTGCCTAATGCATTGGATGCACAACAAGTTTCTATGCTTTTTGCACTGGTTTTATTGATTTTTTTGTTGACAAAATGAGTGTCGTTTCGTTATAGTATGAGCTGTTCCCCTAAAATTCGAAATATCCAATGAAGTTGATCGAATTAAATTCAGTCAGTCAGCTCCTTGTCTTGCTTGTCCATTGTTTCAAGCCTAAAAAATTAGAGCAGCTGAATGAGCTGAGTCAGCTGAAACCAGTATGTCGAGAATGGGTATGACAATTCTTGAAAAGATTTCCATCGTCTACTGTGGAGCAAGTGGGTATTAGTAAATTAAATATATATCACTTAAGAAGGCCAAAGCCGAAGTAGGCCTATTCCTATTTGTGCGTGTGCCTAGCTAAAGGCCCACCAAATTTCAGAGTGGCATCCCAAATTTGGATTTTAGATTCCATAAGTCCAGAGATATTTCAGTCAAAACGTCGCAAAACAGCCACACATAAAGTGGCCACAGAACAATTAGGCCTATTCGATCTTGTGTCATTGCATCAGTTGTGTTAAAATGGGCGCATGGTGTATATAGGCCTTGGCCTAATGCTATTTGGGCAGGCACCGCATTGCCATTGTTCTAGGTCTATTGGGTACACTGCAGCGCAGCAGTGCTAGTACTCAGACAGTAGGTTGGCTCCTTACAATGATTTTTAAGATGTTGGCCCTATTAGGGGGGCTACTAGGCCCTAGGCCCTACTATAAGGACACATTTTAGTGGAGCCATGTGTGATAACTTTAAAGTTTCAAACATCTCTGACTCTGATTCTAATCTAAATTTCCAATGGCTAGCCTATATACTATACCTACCTGACATGAAAGGCAAATTTAGGCCCATAGCCAGGATTTATATAATTATATTGGGAGGGGGAGGGCAATGGCTAGAGTTCCGGCACTGGAACCCATTTTCTAATGGCTATGGATCCAGTAGTGCCATTATAATATAGATGGAACATTATATTTTTCTTTCTACAGGTGGCTGATATTGAGATTTTGTTCTAGATTAAAATTTAAGGCAACCGATCTCTAGCCATTACTGAGGGGGAGTAAGGACATCTATCTCCAATATCCAATAACAATAGGCCCTAGAAGCAAAAACAAAGGCAATAAAAAACTACTTTTTAAGTTAGAAAGAGAAACTTATTTAAATATAATTTTTCTAGGCCTATATGGCTATTTTTTTATATAGACATTTTGATATAGATTTAGATAAAGAATTAGAAATTTAGGCCTATTCTAAGTCTATCTTCTAGATTTTTATATATAAAGTTGGTCAACTAAGGAGGTTCATTTTTAGTATATACCTATAGAATAGTATTGAATTCAATTTTACTCAACTATTTTTAAACTCCAAGCCCATTTTCAAAATTTCAAGAATTTTTTAAAATTAGGCCTGTCTAACTAAAAAACCCAACTTTTGAAGTCAAGATCAAGATTATAGTTAGACTTTAGTATAAAGCAATAAAGTAACATATCCTATCTATTAAAGTTAGGCCTAGCTAATCTTTTTAGGCCTATATAAACTCAATTCTAATAAATACTCGTAGGCCCTGGGGCATAGAATATTAGATTAACTAGAAATAAGCCATCTTTTAATCTTGATTTAGGTCTAATATAGATACTGGGCCTAATAGAGTGTACAATATTGACTATGCATTAAACTGACTAGATCCTAGGGCTAGGCTTTATCATTTAAAGTAATATATATTGAAACATAGCTGCATAGGTATAGGCCTGTTTTGTCTCATCTCACATATTCTCAGCTCATGACTGTTCATTTCAACCCTGCATGGTCCGAATTGGAGGCAAAATGGTCCATGGCCAAAATGGTCTGTGGGCGAAATGATCTGGGGGCAAAATGTCCATGGCCAAAATGGTCTGTGGGCAAAATGATCTGGGGGCAAAATGTCCATGGCCAAAACAGTTTATGGGCAAAATGACTAGTTACCTTTTTATTGCATAATATATTTCTTTAAATTTAACTCAATAAAATATATTTTATTCTGTTTTATAATCAATAGACCTAGAATATGATAATAATATTTAAAATGACATGATGATTGCCTTTTCAAGTTATAATATACATATTGGGAATATTGAAGACAACTTATGATTTCAAGACTTATAGGCCTATTAACTAAAAATTTGATAGCTATTCAATAATTTTAGCCTATAAAAATAAAGTTTGTTTTTCTAAAACCTTTGGCTACTAAGTTGAAGAAGCATAATACTATAGTATTTAAGATAAAATAGAAACATTTAATTAATTATGATTCAATGTTTTGATTAGTGCTAGTTGGTATTACTTATACATTTATTTAAATTAACTAACTTTAAACTAACTTTAACTAAAATGAATCATATAATATTTAATTGAATAATATGATAAATTAATATATAAAATAAAATTTTATACAAAAAAAAATAAATCTTTGCTAACCTATTAAACTTTATTGCTAAACTTAACTTAAACTTTATTAGATTATTCCACATAACTTCAACAGAAATGGCAATTTTTTTTACTATTTCATACAACTTTTAAAGTAAACATTGTGTGTCAACAAACTTTTGGATTTCATTCATGTCTTCTACTACTTTAGGATTGTTTTTACTTCTTAAACTGTTCTTATTTCTTGGCAACACTTAACTTTGTATGGTTTTTTTTAAGATAGATAATTTTGTGCTTTGCTAGTGGCTTTTGGGGCTAAAAATTATTTTATGAGATTTTTGATAGGCTGGTTGCTATTTTCAAATAAGTAATATGCTACTTATTAAGGCCAATATCTTTGGTTGTTTATTTCTTTTGAAAAAAGTACATTATGACCATAATGACTAAAGTATTTCTAGCTTTACAATGGGCATTGGGAGCTTTGCAGAGTGCTACAAATCTGGCAAAAATGTAATCAGGCTAGGTATCATGCACCAAAAGGCTTTTCCAAGTTGTTCAAACCATCTAAATAAGAAGGATCGTATTACAAGCAGTAACTTCTAGACATAACATGCCATATAGCCCCTCTGGTCATAATAGACAGTTCTTAACTAATTTGCACCCCTTGTTGCTTCAATGTATATAAGCCCTGGGTAAATACACTTCAAATATAAATGTATATACACTTCTGCTTCTGCTAAATATACATCCTTACTAGTATATAGAATGAGCCATTTAGCGTGTTAATGCATTAACCCTAATTATTTTTTGGAAATTCTAGTCTAGATTACTATTTGCAAAATACCATTGCAATAATGGTATATACCATTGTTGCATTTCTAAAGTTCAAACCAGTCTAATTATTTAAAATTAAATGTTAAAAGCAATTGTTATTTAAATTAAACTTGAACTTCTAAAAATCTTGTAATATACTAAGGATACACAAGTTGTTGCACTAAATAGAAAATATGGTATGAAGCCCACATTAGCTAGAAGCAAATGCAATGAATAATGAATTATTGATTTAAATATCTGTTTTATGCATGACAAAAAAGTATATTTAAATTAAAAAATAAAAATACAGCCTAATTTTCCCGACTATACGCCTTCAAGTAGTATTGCTAGTAACAAAAATGTCTGAGCAACCAGTCTCTGAGCAAGAGCAGCAGCAATCCTCTGATGGACAGGCTGAACAGCAACCAGAAGTCCAACCAGCTGCTGCCGCTGAAGCTGCAAATGGATCAGCACTTTCTAGTGATAATGCCAACGGAGCTGAAGCTGAACAGTCCGCGCCCGTAGAGCAGGTCGAGTCGAACAATTGCAAGCACTGCGACCTGCCCAAAGACCCCAAAGGCTTGCACAGTCACCTGAGCAACCTGCTGATCCAATCTGTAGCCGGATCTCTGCTCGAATTCGATGCTATAAAAAAGCATTGGCAAAATTTCGGAGCCAATTTGCCTGGATTTATTGCCACGCCATACTGCTCCCATTGTCGCCTGCACTTTCAGGTGATGATTGATTAATTTATTGATAAAATTGATTGGCTCACTGGTTCGTTGATAGAAAGATAGATAGATCGATAGATGGATAGATAGATAGATAGATAGATAGATAGATAGATAGATAGATAGATAGATAGATAGATAGATAGATAGATAGATAGATAGACAGACAGACCGAGTCTACGACGTTTGCCTGCGGGACGTTTGCCAGCCGACGTTTGCCTGCGGGACGTTTGCCAGCCGACATTTGCCAGCCGACGTTTGCCAGCCGACGTTTGCCAGCGGGACGTTTGCCAGCCGAAGTTTGCCTGCCGGACGTTTGCCTGCGGGACGTTTGCCAGCCGACGTTTGCCAGCCGACGTTTGCCGGCCGACATTTGCCAGCCGACATTTGCCGGCCGACATTTGCCGGCCGACATTTGCCAGCCGACGTTTGCCGGCGGGACGTTTGCCAGTCGGACGTTTGCCAGCCGACGTTTGCCAGCCGCGCCTGCCGGACGTTTGCCAGCCGACGTTTGCCAGCCGACGTTTGCCTGCCGGAAGTTTGCCAGCCAAAATTTGCTAGCCAATATAAAGCCAGTCAGTGAAAAATTTGATACTGAAACATTCGCAGTTTAGCGGTTTGACAAAAACCGTTTTTACTCCAACTTTTTGACGGTTATTCGCATATATACAAGTTTGAAAGCAAAATCTATAAATTATGCAATTTATGCAAAATCTATATAAACTATGCAATTTATATAGATTTACATCTAATATCCAGTTTAACAACGATTTTCTTTGAATGTGAAAATATTGTTTACTTTTGACAATTGTGTATCGTTTTTCCCAGTTTGAGATGTTTGATTTTTGATGTGCGAAAGAAGACGCGCAGATTACAACGGGAATCTCCAGCGATTAAGTTATGAGGCAAACAAAAAGAGCTGCTGAGCGGTAATTCTGGCTCATATCAGTAGCAAGCTAGTAGGATAGCAAGCGCTAGACACTACGTATGCAAAGCTTAGTCATGCCAAGGACTACTAAAGTAGAAGTACGCAGCACTCGAAATCTATGAAAAATGTTTTGAAGGCCATAGGGAGATAGGAAGTTTTCATCTTTTCAGCACAACAATTGTTATTGCTTTCATACGAGGCAAACCCAATGTTCATCTTTTGATATGTTGTGCCAAAATCGTTGTTAAACTAGATATTAGACGTTAGACTGATGAACTGCATAATTTATAGATTTTGCTTTCAAACTTGTATATATGCGAATAACCGTCAAAAAGTTGGAGTAAAAACGGTTTTTGTCAAACCGCTAAACTGCGAATGTTTCAGTATCAAATTTTTCACTGACTGGCTTTATATTGGCTAGCAAATTTTGGCTGGCAAACTTCCGGCAGGCAAACGTCGGCTGGCAAACGTCGGCTGGCAAACGTCGGCTGGCAAACGTCCGGCAGGCAAACGTCCGGCAGACAAACTTCGGCTGGCAAACGTCCCGCTGGCAAACGTCGGCTGGCAAACGTCGGCTGGCAAATGTCGGCTGGCAAACGTCCCGCAGGCAAACGTCGGCTGGCAAACGTCCGGCAGGCAAACTTCGGCTGGCAAACGTCCCACTGGCAAACGTCGGCTGGCAAATGTCGGCTGGCAAACGTCCCGCAGGCAAACGTCGGCTGGCAAACGTCCCGCAAGCAAACGTCGCTATCCCGACAGACCCGCAACCCCGTCCACTCCGTCATCTCCAGGGCTTTCTCCGCTTCGCCGCTCACTGTCGCGAGGCCATTGACGCAGCCGCCGCTGGCTCCGCCTCTACTGACGCAGCGGCCGAGGCTGCCGAACCTGCCGACCTCGCCGAATCCGGCGCCCAGCATGAGCGCCGATTCAACGATGTTGTCACCTTTGTGTGCAACTTCACGGACGCTTCGGTCACGGAGGAAGACCAGAAAAGCCTGGCCTCCAGTTTCCTGTGCCCAGCCGGCAAGCCCAACTACGACATGTTCCAGCTGAAAGACGACTTCGTGTTCACCAACAAGGAGGCCGGAGCAGGCGGAACCAATGTTGAAGTTGAACCGCCGGGCCACCCGCTGTTTGCCTGTTTAGTCTGTCAGCAGCCGTTCCGCAGTCTGCGCCGTCATTTGGACGACGCTCTCTGGGGCTGCAGCACGCCGATATTCCGCGGCCGGCACAATCAGATTGCGGAGTCCCGCAGCGCCCATCTGCACGCCTGGCTCGGTCCCGAAGCTGCACAACGCTTGCTGAGCGTCTTCGGCAATAGCTATGGCGGCGGCGGAGGCGGCAGCGGTGCCGGCTACGGAGATGAGTCCAACGATGGAGCCGCCGTCGCTGCCGACTCGGCCGCGGCAATTCCCGACAGTGTGAAAACGCCGCATTGTCCCGTCTGCGGCTGTCATTTCTCCCAGCCCGTGTCTGGCGCGGCAGGCGGAGGCGGCGGCGGCTGCAGTCGGCTGCTGCTGCACCTGCAGCACGACATCGACACGCCCGGCCACCGGGAACTGGCCGACCAGTTGCGCGACCATCTGCTCTCGCCGAACGGACCGCTGCTGTTGCCCTACGATGAATCTTCGGACGATGTGGCCGGCCCGCTGATTGACTGGATTGCCGAGCGATTCGCCTGTCCGCACGGTGGCTACGACTCTAATAATGGCATTGTTGAACAGCTGCGCGCTTCGCTAGATCGTCGACGCGTTGAAGTCGCCGCTGCGTCCGCCGATGGCGATGCCGGCGCCGGAGTTGCCGCTGCCGCTTCTATGGGCGGCGGCAAGCGTCCATATCCCGGCGTTGGTGGCGGCCCGGGCGTCGGCCGGAAGGTCGCTCGGATGCGCGGCGGAGGCGGCGGCGGCTATCCCTATCACCAGCATGGCGGCGGCCGCGGCGGCTGGCGGCGTTATTAAATTATTAGTAACTTATTTATTTTTATAATAAATTAGACTAGGAGTGGAACTACTGGACGATAAAGTGGGACTTACAAATCTGCGCTTGCAAGAGAAAATTTGTTTCGTTTACAACCAAAAGCAAGAATCTTTTAATAGCTATAATTCTATACAGACTTAGTGCTTAGTGTTCTGATACACTTTGAAAATTCCTATAGTTTTTTGCTTGAATAATTGGCTGAATATGTTAAATATCTGGCCCTTTCCAGTGTAAATGAAAGCTTTGATGGTTTTTGGTCTTTATCCAGGACGTGAAGCCTCGGAGTCTTATTCCAGAATGTGAAGCCTTGAAGTCTATCCAGGATGTGAAGCCTTGAAGTCTATCCAGGATGTGAAGACTCGGAGCCTTATTCCAGGATGTGAAGATTCGAAGTCTTTATCCAGGATGTGAAGACTCGGAGTCTTTATCCAGGATGCGAAACCTTTAAGTCTTTATCTAGGTTGTAAAGACTCGGAGTCTTTATCCAGGATGTGAAGACTCTGGAGTCTTTATCCAGGATGCGAAGCCTTGAAGTCTTTATCTAGGATGTAAAGACTCGGAGTCTTTATCCAGGATGTGAAGCCTTGAAGTCTTTATCCAGGATATAAAGATTCGGAGTCTTATTCCAGGATGCGAAGCCTTGAAGTCTTTATCCAGGATATAAAGATTCGGAGTCTTATTCCAGGATGCGAAGCCTTGAAGTCTTTATCCAGGATGTGAAGACTCGGAGTCTTATTCCAGGATGTGAAGATTGGAAGTCTTTATCCAGGATGTGAAGACTCGGAGTCTTATTCCAGGATGTGAAGATTGGAAGTCTTTATCTAGGATGTAAAGACTCGGAGTCTTTATCCAGGATGTGAAGACTCGGAGTCTTTATCCAGGATGTGAAGACTCGGAGTCTTTATCCAGGATGCGAAGCCTCGAAGTCTTTATCCAGGATGCGAAGCCTCGAAGTCTTTATTCAGGATATAAAAATTCGGATTTTTTAAACTGTCCAACTTATAGATTTTCTTGAACCCTTGTGTGACTTTAGTGACCTTAAACCTAATAAAAATTAAATGTGTAAAAAACATTTTGGACAGCAAAATTAGGTTTGCGCATTGCTACGTTGGGGTTTATAAATACCGCTTGTCACAGATGTATCCAATAAACCAATAAAATTGATAGTATGGCTTCATAATAAAGCATTTGTTTTCAAAGTTCTCAAAAAGCAAATTTAGGCCTGGGTTTCTTAATAATCTAATTTCAACGTCGTTTCTGTTTGATTAGCTATTTTCTTGTTTTGTAATATATTGAACAAGTATGCCAGCTAACGTGTATTTTTCATTCTTTGGCGTTGTGTTCGTGTTTATGTCACTATTTTTAGCGCGAAATTGCTGTCGCTTTCTTCGTTTCCATTTCATTTTTTTTAATCGGCCGGTAAATGTTTGTCACGAGTCTAAGTCTTTGCTAGTTATTGAAATATAGAAACTTGAAACTCTTTATCTGTATAAGAATCTGGTTCTTCATCTAGGTGTGACGATTCGGAATCTTTGTCCAAGTGTGAAGATTCGCAGTCTTAATCCAGGATGTGAAAATTCGAAGTCTTTATCTAGGACCAGGATGTGAAGATTCGGAGTTTTAATCCAGGATTTAAAGATTCGGAGTCTTTATCCGGGATGTGAAGATTCGGAGTCTTTATTCAGGATGTGAAGATTCGGAGTCTTTATTCAGGACCAGGATGTAAAGATTCGTAGTCTTTATTCAGGGTGTGAAGATTCGGAGTCTTTATTCAGGACCAGGATGTAAAGATTCGTAGTCTTTATTCAGGGTGTGAAGATTCGGAGTCTTTATTCAGGACCAGGATGTAAAGATTCGTAGTCTTTATTCAGGGTGTGAAGATTCGGGAGTCTTATAGCTATCTATGAGGATTTTCCTTCAGATATCGGTAATGTATAAAACAATATACCTTAGGGGTTTCTGGGTGATTGTCTAGGCTTATTTTCCCCATTGTTCCCAATAACCTCTTCATCTCAAATGCTTTTTCTTCTATAGCTAGCACAATTGTTAAATTGGTCAGTCGCTTGAAAAGCTTGAAGTCTATGCGAATGCATCTTTACTTTGCAGCTCTACTTGCTCTGTATCGCCATTTAGTACTTAATCACATACCGTATTTTTCCGGAGGTTAAAAGTAAATGTTACTCGTAATCCAACCATTTTCAATGGTTACTAGACTGTTAAGTTAAAGTTTTCAAAATAATGCACATTGATCTTTTTGTTATCCTAGAATAATACGCTCGTAACTACTTAGTAAGAGACTATGAAATAAATTAAACAAATTGTTTGGCGTCATGTCTCTGTCAAGTCATCCAACTGGTTCATTTCAGTTGACAAAACAGCAAAATATTTGTGTAAAAATCAATTTTGAATTTGATAAGATTTTGTTTATTTTTGCGCAATTGTTGACCAAAAAACGTCTTTACAAGCGTGCCCTTCAATTCACAATTTGCTATACGGATAGTGTGGCCAGCTATAAAATTAGCATTGTTAAATTGTTCGGTTGTGCTATAAAGATACAGCGGGTATATTATATCTGCGTGGACAAAGTTTGTGGCACAAAAGTTTGTTTGTGTCAAGCCAGCAACAACAAATATCGGTTAGTTACAATACAGACATGAATTTGCCTTACATAATATCGAGTGGTGTAAGAATACTCTTGACTAAATTAAGCCGTGAATGTGAGCAAGCATGTTGTGTAATTGTGTTCATACTTTAGTTATGACATTTATGACTGCACATGAATAACTGAAGGTCAGTAAGGGACTCATTAATCTCCAATTCAGAGTTTAGCATCCTTACTACTTCAGCTGTCCATGTGTGTGCAGCATGCGTGCGACGCTTATTAAATAATAACAATAATGCAAGAAAGCTTTACAAAAGCTGGTAATGATTCATTCCATGCCGAATTAAGTAATATATTATTATTTTTATGTTTAAACTGCTGAGCGAATTAACTGGTAGAATTGCTGTTGTGCAGTAGGCCATCTATAGTGGAACCAGTTGTTGCCGTTAGCAATGATTGTTGCGATTTTTGACGGCGTTCCATTTCTGAAATAGTACGGGAATAGACTACATTTATTGACAGTTATTCGATTGTATTTTGAGCAGTGTATCAGTGTAAGGTTCCTTCCATTTAGTCCACGTGGATATAAACAATCAGGAACGTCATGGATTAACTGAGGCTGGTAATTAATAAGCATTAAGCATTAAGTCTTGATTAGGATCAGACAATATGAACTTTGGTTCAGACTAGATACGAGTATAAATACGCTCGTATACGCAATAAAATTAATGTAAACCGCAGTTTAATAGAATGTCTAGGTATGTCGCTCACAAAAATGCGCTGGTCTACTCTTCAGATAGCATACTCGTAATTAGCGTTTTTGCCTTAAATATAAATAAATACAAATATTAAATTTTACAAGATTTTTAAAGACTTAAAGGCCAAAGACAATCGCCTCTGCATGGGGTTCTACAAGCAGACCCATAAATTAGCGTCTTCATCATGTTTACTGAGTTAAAATGAAAAAGAAACTAATTCATGACTGAAGTTTGTAGGAAAACATTAAAAAAGCCAAATCCAATGCGTGTGCAATGTGCATGTGGGAGCAAGAAATCGATAAAAGGCCATGCAGGCTGACCTCTTGCCCGATTGTGTCTGACTCTGACCTCTCTCCTTACTGCTCTCTCATTGGCTGAGCTAGATTGGGCCTGCCCCCTTAGGCTGAGTTTCGTCCGTCTGACTCTGACCTCTCTCCTTGCTGCTCTCTCATTGGCTGAGCTAGATTGGGCCTGCCCCCTTAGGCTGAGTTTCGTCCGTCTGACTCTGACCTCTCTCCTAACTGCTCTCTCATTGGCTGTTTATTCTTAGCCTTACATGTATATATTTCTGAGGTCAAAAATTCCGACCGAGGTAGAAAAGGAACTTTAAGCTGCCACTTTAAATTTAAGTGATACTGCGCAGGTGAACTACTGAAAGAGTAGACTTTTCTCAACTTTAATTGCGAAGCGACATATTTAGTTATTTTAGTATCTGTGATGTACACTAAGGGAAGATCAATTAAGACCGTTGCTTCCCTCCCTTTTGTATGCACGATCAAGCAATGAGTCTTAATTAATTCAGACTAGGATGGTAATTGATTGATTCAGTCTGTGTTCTTTGGAATAGCTGTTAATCTCAATATAGTTTAAACTTTCTAAGGGCTCTCGCCTATATCAACTCTATAACAGAATCTGGTGTTGTAAACGACCAGAGTTTAATTACTATACGTTAATGCCTTGCTTTCACATATTGACTTTTAAGTGATTTTTTCGGCTCTCTCGCTAAAATAACTCTGCAGTCTTTCATTCAATTAATCCAGGCAGAAACTCTCAAGGAGTCGTACATTGCCTGCTTCATCTACTTATTATTCTGAATATTGACGCTCTGATTTTGGTGTAATAATGACACTGAAGAGGAAGTTGCTTTATGGGAAGTGGGATAATTGCATCTTCAAGAGGTACGGGACTGCTTGTGAGAGAATAAGAGGGCCATAAAGTAAGTGTACCTGCCTAAGGGCATGTCAAATAGCTTTTTCCAGAAAGCTATTTTCTTCGAATTAATTTACAAGTTTGTTTAAGTTATTATATTATACAAGTCTTTGTACATGTATTACATTATATTAATTAATATTTGTTATAATTCTTATAGCTTAGCATTTAAACAACTGTTGCAACTATTTGATTTGTTCCTATTTTACTTTACCATTTTTTTTAATTGCGGGATGAATTTTGCAACGAGTCGCTTACAATAACGTCTTGTTAATTTTCCCCCAAAGGGCCTGATCGAGGACCTAGCGCATTGCTGCGAGCCAGAGGAGGGGAGAAAAGAGAGAGAATAGAGAAGAAAGAAGAGAGATGAGAGAAAGGAGAGGCGAGGGAGTAAAGAAGTAGAGAGGAGACGGGAGGATACGAGAAGAGAGATGAAATAGGAGTGAAGAGAGATGAGAGAGGAGAGAAGAGGAGAGAATTCGATGAGAGAAGGGAGAGGATAGGATGGAGACAGGAGAAGAAGAGAGGAGAGAAGAAAGAAGATTAGAGAGCGCTAAGAATAGACACAAACCTTGAGCGGGCGCATTGCTATTGAGAAGTTTCAAAGGCCCCGAGGGCCGGATGGAGAGGCTTTTCGGGCCGCATGTGGCCTGTGGGCCGGAGTTGGCCGGCCCCTGCTTCAGAGAGTAGTGAGGCTGCAGTGCAAGATAATCAAACCTACCGGCAAGAAAGATGATGGCTCCCGAGGTGAGCAGAATGAAGCTGGCGAACACAATCCAGGCTAAAAATTTGGTGTGATCGACTTGAACTTTAACTCTACGCGAGTACAGCACGCCTTCGAAGCGACCGCCCCGGCCGAACGGGTGAAGATCGCGGTCCTCCTGCTCACGGAGCATCTCCATGGCAACGGCTGAGAACCTGCAGTGGAAAGGTCTCAGTGTTTATCGACTTCTTGTTATATACTCGTCTCGTAATTGCACTTTCTGCTTTTAACAGGGTTTTATTTATGCTACATGCACGGGCTGAATGAGGAACGCGCCTATGCAAGTATCTGGGTCAAGTTTAACCCAGTGTCTGAAAGTAAAACTGCCCGCATCGTTAGTGTCCTAAGGTTCTGGTCAAAACGCATCTCGTGTCTCAGGGAAAGGTACAGTTCATTCAGTGATCTTAGTCAACTCCCCGTCTCTTGTTAATTGTGTTCTCAATATTTTCTGGTAGAATAATATGTAAATATATTTCATCCCAACGGACAGACAGACAGATAGACAGACAGACAGACAGACAGACAGACAGACAGACAGACAGACAGACAGACAGACAGACAGACAGACAGACAGACAGACAGACAGACAGACAGACAGACAGACAGACAGTAGACGAGCGTATCTTGAATCTCGCAGCATTAAGTTGATTGGCCCATGCTCGTAACTTCGAGGCTCCTGTACGCTCGTACTCTTCGGTTGATATAGCTATTGAAAATGTTTTCAAGAAAAAGTCAATAATAAATGTTGGTGTCCGAAAAAACTATCCTTAGTCATCTTACTCGTAAGAAACAAAAAACTGCTTCCCGATGCTAGAATAAAGAAACATGGCTAATCCATTCTCGAGAAAGCTGCGATTCCAGTTTGGCGAGAGAAATCTCTCATCAAAGGATTTATATTTCCTACGAAGAGGAAAAGTGTAAAAAAAACGTAAAATTGACCAGCTGCGGATTTTAATTCAACGGGAGAGTTGATAGATTAGCTAAGATCAGCAAAACAGTTATTCAATTTCTCCGTTTGTTTTAATTTACACTTTCTAGGAAATATTTTCATTTCAAACCTGTCCTGGATCCTGTGCTGCTGAGGCGATGGAGACGACGCCAACAGAGGCTCGCAGAGCTCATAGTTAGCTGCTGAAGCGGCTGCAGATGACGGGTAGGACTGTCTATTAGATGACATGTCCAGGACATCGCGGAAGCACCTGCTGTTGCTGTCTCTGCTGCTGTTAGTCATGCCGCTCCGATACAAGCTAGCGCCAGTCAGCTAGTCTAATAAGCTCATGCCGCAACGCCAGATCGTGCGGAGGATTCTTAATCGAAAGTTTGCTCAGAGCCAGAGGCCTTCTTGTCTTTTTATAACTGCTCTGATTTTTTATTTTTTTATTAATTGGACTTCCCGCAAGGAGAAAAATGAGAGAGGAAAATAGCTGTGTTTGGAAGTTACGATAGTATTTAGAGTTCTGGCGGAGCGGGACTGAGCGGAGGGGAGTATAGCTAAAGAAAATAGGGAGGGCAAAGAGAGAGAGAGAGAGAGAGAGAGAGAGCCAAGAGGCGAAAAGCTGCAAGGAAAAGTGGGAGAACGTCGCGTCGCGTCAGAGAGAAAACTAAGAGATCCCACTTCCCCCCTCAAGAAAAATGAATTGCGTTGGACTTGGACGCCTATTGGAAGACGCAAAGAGAGAGAGGAGAGTTCAGGAGCGGGATGAGAGTTGAGAAGAGGGGTCGTGTGTGCATGCACGTCGTTCGCCCCCTTCACAGCCCCCCAGCTCACAGCAAGCCGTATACGTATTCAAAAGCATGCTTACAGCAGAAAAATCCCCCATTTCAGCTGACTGTAAGAGTTGGCTGCCCCAAAAATCTACAAGATTGGCTGTTGGCTGCAGCTGAATGGCACTTTTTCCGATCTTTTCAGAGGAAAACATTCGAACCTCTATACTGCACCGGCTGAGTGAGAGAGAGAGAACGATCAGGCAAATCCCTTACCATCAAAAGATGAAATTTAACTACCAGCATATGTACACATTCTTCTGCTCGAATTGAAGCATTAGCAAATACAGCGTAGACCGCTTAAGAAGTTCTGCATCAACTATCCATACGCTGATGATGGACTTCTGTCCAAAGAATGACAGCGTTTTAGCTATCGCTATTACTGCTGAAATTCTATAGCCGTACGCAATCTGCAGTTGAATTCATTGTGCAGTGGCAAAACAAAATAGATCTCAGACTAACAAACAATAAGTGCCCCCCGATAGGAGGCCAACAAAGAAGGGAATAAAATTTCTTGAATAAACTACATGTACCTCTCATATTAGCAATTCCCCTTGTAAGCCTTGACATCTCAGCGATTCCCTCTTTAAGCCTTGAAATCTCAGCGATTCCCCTTGTAAGCCTTGACATTTCAGCAATTCCCTTTGTAAGCCTTGACATCTCAGCAATTCCCTTTGTAAGCCTTGACATCTCAGCGATTCCCTCTTTAAGCCTTGAAATCTCAGCGATTCCCCTTGTAAGCCTTGACATCTCAGCAATTCCCCTTGTAAGCCTTGACATCTCAGCAATTCCCCTTGTAAGCCTTGACATCTCAGCAATTCCCTCTTTAAGCCTTGACATCTCAGCAATTCCCCTTGTAAGCCTTGACATCTCAGCGATTCCCTCTTTAAGCCTTGACATCTCAGCGATTCCCCTTGTAAGCCTTGACATCTCAGCGATTCCCTCTTTAAGCCTTGACATCTCAGCAATTCCCCTTGTAAGCCTTGACATATCAGCAATTCCCCTTGTAAGCCTTGACATCTCAGCAATTCCCTTTGTAAGCCTTGACATCTCAGCGATTCCCCTTGTAAGCCTTGACATCTCAGCGATTCCCTCTTTAAGCCTTGACATCTCAGCAATTCCCCTTGTAAGCCTTGATATATCAGCAATTCCCCTTGTAAGCCTTGACATCTCAGCAATTCCCTTTGTAAGCCTTGACATCTCAGCAATTCCCCTTGTAAGCCTTGACATCTCAGCAATTCCCCTTGTAAGCCTTGACATCTCAGCAATTCTCTCAGTAAGCCTTGACATCTCAGCAATTCCCCTTGTAAACCTTGATATCTCAGCAATTCCCTTTGTAAGCCTTGACATCTCAGGGATTCCCCTTGTAAGCCTTGACATCTCAGCAATTCCCCTTGTAAGCCTTGACATCTCAGCAATTCTCTCAGTAAGCCTTGACATCTCAGCAATTCCCCTTGTAAACCTTGATATCTCAGCAATTCCCTTTGTAAGCCTTGACATCTCAGCAATTCCCTCTTTAAGCCTTGACATCTCAGCGATTCCCTCTTTAAGCCTTGACATCTCAGCAATTCCCCTTGTAAGCCTTGATATATCAGCAATTCCCCTTGTAAGCCTTGACATCTCAGCAATTCCCCTTGTAAGCCTTGACATCTCAGCAATTCTCTCAGTAAGCCTTGACATCTCAGCAATTCCCCTGGTAAACCTTGATATCTCAGCAATTCCCTTTGTAAGCCTTGACATCTCAGCGATTCCCCTTGTAAGCCTTGACATCTCAGCAATTCCCCTTGTAAGCCTTGACATCTCAGCAATTCTCTCAGTAAGCCTTGACATCTCAGCAATTCCCCTTGTAAACCTTGATATCTCAGCGATTCCCCTTGTAAGCCTTGACATCTCAGCGATTCCCTCTTTAAGCCTTGACATCTCAGCGATTCCCCTTGTAAGCCTTGACATCTCAGCGATTCCCTCTTTAAGCCTCGACATCTCAGCAATTCCCCTTGTAAGCCTTGACATATCAGCAATTCCCCTTGTAAGCCTTGACATCTCAGCAATTCCCTTTGTAAGCCTTGACATCTCAGCGATTCCCCTTGTAAGCCTTGACATCTCAGCGATTCCCTCTTTAAGCCTTGACATCTCAGCAATTCCCCTTGTAAGCCTTGATATATCAGCAATTCCCCTTGTAAGCCTTGGCATCTCAGCAATTCCCTTTGTAAGCCTTGACATCTCAGCAATTCCCCTTGTAAGCCTTGACATCTCAGCAATTCCCCTTGTAAGCCTTGACATCTCAGCAATTCTCTCAGTAAGCCTTGACATCTCAGCAATTCCCCTTGTAAACCTTGATATCTCAGCAATTCCCTTTGTAAGCCTTGACATCTCAGCGATTCCCCTTGTAAGCCTTGACATCTCAGCAATTCTCTCAGTAAGCCTTGACATCTCAGCAATTCCCCTTGTAAACCTTGATATCTCAGCAATTCCCTTTGTAAGCCTTGACATCTCAGCGATTCCCTCTTTAAGCCTTGACATCTCAGCAATTCCCTTTGTAAGCCTTGACATCTCAGCAATTCCCCTTGTAAGCCTTGACATCTCAGCAATTCTCTCAGTAAGCCTTGACATCTCAGCAATTCCCCTTTGTAAACCTTGATATCTCAGCAATTCCCTTTGTAAGCCTTGACATCTCAGCGATTCCCTCTTTAAGCCTTGACATCTCAGCAATTCCCCTTGTAAACCTTGATATCTCAGCAATTCCCTTTGTAAGCCTTGACATCTCAGCGATTCCCCTTGTAAGCCTTGACATCTCAGCAATTCTCTCAGTAAGCCTTGACATCTCAGCAATTCCCCTTGTAAACCTTGATATCTCAGCAATTCCCTTTGTAAGCCTTGACATCTCAGCGATTCCCTCTTTAAGCCTTGACATCTCAGCAATTCCCTTTGTAAGCCTTGACATCTCAGCAATTCCCCTTGTAAGCCTTGACATCTCAGCAATTCCCCCTGTAAGCCTTGACATCTCAGCAATTCTCTCAGTAAGCCTTGACATCTCAGCAATTCCCCTTGTAAACCTTGATATCTCAGCAATTCCCTTTGTAAGCCTTGACATCTCAGCAATTCCCTCTTTAAGCCTTGACATCTCAGCGATTCCCTCTTTAAGCCTTGACATCTCAGCAATTCCCCTTGTAAGCCTTGATATATCAGCAATTCCCCTTGTAAGCCTTGACATCTCAGCAATTCCCCTTGTAAGCCTTGACATCTCAGCAATTCCCTCAGTAAGCCTTGACATCTCAGCGATTCCCTTGTAAACCTTGCTTTCACCCAAGGAAGACGAGAAGTTACAGTCGTACAGTCTTTGTTCTTTGTAGCAGATAGTGCAATTTTTTTTAAATCTCGCTTGTTGTTCGTTGCTTGCCTTAAAAAAGCATTCTATTTGACTTTCTTATAGAAACCTCCACTAGCTTTGTGCTTAAAAAGCGTTTATACCGGTATAGTTTATTAAGCCTTTAACCTGTTAAATCTGCATATTTGAAGTCATTTATATGTCACTGCATGCAACCTTGCGATTACGTATTTACCATTGTCAATTTTAGACGATTCATTTTTGAACCTGATTAACACTACTTTTAGTAGAAACGATTTCTTACGCGAGCATCCGGATTTAAACTTGTCCACAGCTACAGTAAAATATCCAACCTGAATTTTTTACAAGACGGATTCATATTGCTAATATGCTCGTTTCAATCAGTTTGGCTCCTCTAGGCCGTCTAGGGAGCAATGTTAGGTATCAGAAAATTAGCTCCTCTATCCATCATGATTGAGTCGCGTACATGTACATGCATAACTAAGATTAATTTCTTTGCCAGTCATGCCTCCCAGACCGAGGAGGAATTCTCTACTCCTAGAAGCAAATGAGCAAAGCAAGTTTTTTAGAGATTTGTGCACGGCTAATCTAAATTGCTAACTTGATGCTAATTTATTATCCGAACAGCATACGAGTTCCTGTCTCAAAATTCATGCTATGAAGATCCGTTTTGCTACCAAAAACTGAAGATAATTTATATCATCCAAGAAACTACCCATCAGTCAATCAGGGAACTTCTAACCTTCCTTGGTACATGCAGATAAATTTGCTCCACTCTGATTTATAATCCTATACTTTCCAATCAAGAGAAGATGCTGAGAAAAATGTCAAATTATTTTAGAAATAGTGAGTTTGAGCAAGGAATTTGTGACTTGAGAACTATACGTAAGTATTGAGAAATAGATCCCTCACTGCTTTAACTTTACATTAAAGAAATTTTAGACATAATGGAGTTTTCATCAACCAATTTAAACAAAATAATCTATACACTTTTTGGACAAGATTCATACGAGCCGTAGATTCACAACTCGGCCTCATTAAAAGTCAACAACCGAATTGCAGCTAGCAAAAAAGCAGCAAGATAAACACTTCACCCCAGCGTCTCCGCCGCCTTCTTTCGAATTCCTTTCGGCGGCAGCGGCGGCCAGCTGCCGATCACGGCCTCCTGGCCCGAGGAGCCCCCAGCGACGCTGACAGACAGTCTGGCTGGCTGATCACTCTCCAGCTGCTCGGTCGGAACCGCCACCGGTGTTTGAGTTCGATTCTGCGAAAAAGAACATCGATTGTTTCCCGGTGCCGCCCGTCGGTCGTTGGCCCGAGCGCCGTCGCAGCGGTCTTCGAGGCAGCAGTCCAGATGCATGGGCGACAGCTTTCCACCGCACAGCTCGCTTCCGTTCCAGACTGGTGGCGATCCGAACTGCAGCGGCAGCTTGAGAGATGGCGAAGAGTCTGGATGGCCGCCCTGCTGCTGCTGCTGCCTCAGAGAGTGCATTGCGCCTTCTGCTTTTGATTGCTAGTTTTCCTTACTACAACCCCTCTCAGAGGAAGGTGCCGGTTGGTTGCAGACTTCTGTCTGTCTGTTTCCTCTCGCCACTGTTTAGCAGCGCAGCGAAGTCCAAGCTAAGACAGCTGATGAAAGCCGGGAAATGGAAAGCGAAATGGCTAAGTATGCTGCAGCTGTCTGCCTGCTTCTGACGTTCCTCAGGGAAAACGAGAAAGAAATATGAAGGGCGAAAGCTTTAGTCCACAGCCTGCCTTATCGTAACTCTTTACGCCACAGCTGTTTTTGCGGAGCGATTCTTTATTAAAAATCCGCTGGTATTCTTTGCTTCGATATTTTCTTCTGAGAATCCGCTTTATTACTCTGTCGACCACTTTACGCTGTGGAGGAGAACTATTAATAATCTCTCCACCTAGATAGTCTAGGTTGGTAAGTTTCCTAATCAGTCAGTTTGCTTTATTAGCGAGCCACTAATCTTCTAGCCGGGCGGCGCTGTCTCGTTCCACGTCGACTGCCCTCAGGCGAGTTGGAGCTTGGGCTTAAAATGGAGAAAAGAAAGTGCTGGGAAAGTATAGAGCCAATGAGCAGTCTTGAGTTCCATTCGCTCGCCTGAGATGCAATCGCATCAACCCATCATCTTTCTCATGCGCCTGGAGCTGACTCCCCCTACTAGTAGCCGACAGGGGCCTTTTGACCACTCGCTCTTTCGCTTTTCACCGCTTCGGGCCAGCTCTGTGTTTCTCTTCGCTGGACTGGACGACCCACTTTTTTCGCTCCACCAGGCATCATTTGTAATGAAAGTGGCATTCCAGGAGCTCCTCACGCGGCCTACAGTCTTGCTGATCGCGCGGAATCAATCAAATATTTCATTTCCATCTACTTATCAGTGAGCTAGCTATACTCACTGAGTCCACTGCTCAGAGGGTTCCTTGAATCCCTAATAACTCTATCAGTATGCATCCACGCCACGATCTCTCCAGGGGTCACAAATGCTCTGTGCCCAATCCATAATCAAAATTAGAGTAATGCAAATAAAAATTTGCACATAGAATGAGACCAAGCCAGTAAAACCATGTCTAAGACTTTGAGACAACTGTAAAGTATATATTATATAGATAGATAAATAAATAGATAGATAGATAGATAGATAGATAGATAGATAGATAGATAGATAGATAGATAGATAGATAGATAGATAGATAGATAGATAGATAGATAGATAGATAGATAGATAGATAGATAGATAGATAGATAGATAGATAGATAAATAGATGATTGGAAGTTCCCACTTTTCTGTTGCAGAATTTGGGCGGTCAGCTCATTAGGTAGTTCATGCCGGCTGGGCAGGTAACAAGTCTGTTTTACAGCTATAGTAAAAAAATTGGCTTCCTAGAAGAATCGAAAGTAGACAGGAGAACTGATGCAGCCTTGTTGCATCTTAATTATCCTCTCATCATCTATCGTTGAGGATTTGAGACTTTTCTGTTTCTAATAACATATATTTTACTTCCTGCTACAGGATTTGATAAGAAACAAAACTATAGTTGAAAATATTTCTAATATATACAAAATTTAATGCATTTACTTCTTTGATTCATTCTAATCACGATATATATTGCTCGTACATTAAATGACTCTGGCTTGCCAATACGCGACCACAAGCCGTTTAATGCACGCTTTTACACATTTAAATCGTGTTACAATGGGTGATCAAACATGGCTGCAGAAGAGATGCAACGAATCTCTAACAGTTGGCCATGTCTGCTAAATACGCTCGCACATGTACACACTTTCTATAAAAGCCATCTGTTCTGTCTGTCTAGCAGGCCCCAAGCTTGTGTTTTGCATTTTTCGATGTTTGGCACAAGTAATACATTGCTGGAACTCAGTAAAACTTTATGATGCGCTTGGCTGATGCATGCAAATTTTAGTACCGAGTCTCGCTTGCCCTGACATGCACTTGGGCCGGTTTCCATGGACGAACGAAAATATTTCAAGCCATCGAGATCGCGGATGGAGCTTATAATTGGGGCTCTAGGTTTTTAGTGACTAAGCGCCGAGCCGCACGGAGAAGGTAGCAAAAATGTGCACAGAATTTAAACAAAACAGCCCCGCCCGGTCGATATAGAGCGAATCGAGTTGGTCAATCTGCTCCCTTTCCTCGCTAAGATGGTTATTGCTGGTATAAGATGGTTATTGCAGCACTTTTCAGTATGCAGACACTCAAAAGACGCGTGCAGATTTTATGCCTCAATCTCCTGGCATCAAATCTCTGGGGTCGTTCGCATCCGAACGCTGTGCCAATCGATGGCTAATGGAAGTATAGAAGTGCAGGCAGGAAGTCATAAATTTTCCGTTGTTGGAGAGCACAGCCAGCGAGTTAATGGATCGCGTCTTGTAGAGATGGTTCTGACTGTCAGGACTTTTGTCTTTGATTTATCCAGCTAGGAAAGATATATTTAGGCTTGGTTATGAGTACACGTGTTGCAAGATCACGAAAGTGTACTTTTTATGGAGACTTTAATATTACGAATTAATAACTACATACAGCACATCGCTTGCTTCATTTTTGTCGGGTGATAAAAGACCCCACGATATTCAGTATGCTGGTTTGGACGACCTAAGCAATTATAGGAATGAGTTTTAGTTTAGTAAGAAAAAAACAATATTTAGATGTATGATGAACAAAGATGTATGAACCATGGCGCAACAATGAGGCAATTTTGCTGACTCCTGAGCAAGAGCGCCAATACTGCAGTGCGCAGGCACACACTAACACTGGGACCTTGCAAGTATAGTTCATCTGTATGCGCATGAGATTTTACTAAAGTTTCACGTGTCGAATGTATCAAAGTGTGCGGGTTTTCTGGGTCCTATAAAGAGCTACTTATAATATTTTGGTAGAACCTGTCATCTATTTTGCAGTCCTGTCCTAGACTACTCATAAGTAGTCAAAAGTGATTTTCACATTTCTTAGAGTGAAAAATCGAATTTTAGTGATAATCAGCTAATCGTCTCTTCTCATATTCTTCAGTCTCCTTTAAAGTCGAAGTAAAACCGAGATTTAATTAGTAAGCAGTTTATTTAAAAGGAACATTAGCAACTTCTCACAGGGATTGTATAAAAGAAGTCAAAGATAACGAAAATAGAAGATTACGGAGGCTTGTTTCGGATCACCATAAGAAAGTCTAAAAGAAATTGCTAATATGCACAACTAACTCCCTCGAGGAGGTCGAGGAGGCTTTCCTTTAAACCTTTTAATAGTAAAAAAAGGCTTGTAAAAATGTAATAAATAAAAATTCGCCGGAAGGCTGTGGGCACCCTGGCTGGCGCAACGCCTTTAGCGACATCAATCTCGCAACATCAGCGCTGACGGCAATTTGAAGAGAGTTATTTAACCATATCGTAATGCTCTACTTAAAGTAATATTCTAAGGAAGTCAATTTCTTCCAAAATGAGTCATATCTATTTTAGGAACCGCGCGCAAACAGAGTGATTTAGAACCCTACATTGTTTTGATCAAGGAACCGGATTTCAACAGCTGTATTTGTTTAACTCCATATATGGTAATGTTCAATCATGCATGACCGCTTAATCAAACATTTATGACCTAAGTAAATACCCAATCCCAAACCGGTTTTTCTCCAAAATTTTGCTATAAATATAAGTGAAAATTCGAGTTAAAAATTCAGACTCAGAGCGGTCTCTAAGAAGAATCTGAAGGAACAAAGAAGACCAATCTCTGAGGGAACACACTTGTCCAATTTGTAAGCGTTTACCGGATTCAGTTCTTTGATTGTTAGCGTTAATATGTTGATTAATTGAGTTATACAATAGCAGTTCATTGTCGATACATTTGAGAAAGGCCTCCTTGTTTCCTAAGATACATTCCTAGAGGATTTATTGATTTAATTGAGTTATTTGTTACGTTTCGAACGTAACGAAGAAGCCGCCCTTCAGGAGGACCTATCACAGAAACTTAGAGAATTCAATTGTTCACTAGGGCGCACGTTCTATTGTTGATTCCGAGCTCGAGGACTGTCAAGAAATTCTGATTCGCTCTCGTCTTTGGTCGACCCACAGATAAAAGTCAAGGACTCACGGAGGCAACGAGTCACCTAAGCCAAACCAAGACGTCTACAAGCCACTAAAGGATCCGCTGCAGTAAGAGTTATTTGATTTTGCATATACCTAGGCACTAGTTCCCCAGTGTCTAGAAGGGGGAGTTTTTGAGTGACTGATCACCACTCTTAAACTCTTCAAATTCTGAGCACACGCAAGCGCGTCAAACAGGCACGCACTCAAGCACACGATCACACAGAGTGCACAGCAGGCCTGACTTTCTAATCCTCAGGCATGTACACTCTCTGTGCCTTGATGATTGGCCCTCATGGTGGTGAATCGCACAGGCATGTACACTCTCTGTGCCTTGATGATTGGCCCTCATGGTGGTGAATCGCACAGGCATGTACACTCTCTGTGCCTTGATGGTTGGCCCTCATGGTGGTGAATCGCACAGGCATGTACACTCTCTGTGCCTTGATGGTTGGCCCTCATGGTGGTGAATCGCACAGGCATGTACACTCTCTGTGCCTTGATGGTTAGCCCTCATGGTGGTGAATCGCACAGGCATGTACACTCTCTGTGCCTTGATGGTTGGCCCTCATGGTGGTGAATCGCACGAGACAAACCTGGTAAATTTTCGTGCACACAAGCCTCAAAGGTCGTGAGGCACGAGAGTCATGCGCGGTTAACGCCGAGCTGCTGTGCCCACTTATGATGATACTTACCATTCAAGGAATTATAGTAAATCAAATGTAGCTATCTCAAATGTTTGAAATTAAAAATTTCATTCTGAAAGGCGCGCTATTTAAGCATCTTCCACAGTCTAAAAGTACATGGTAGTCTAAACATGGCGAAGATTCCCCTGCCTGGAATCTGCCAACCCAACAGCAACGCCGCAAATCAAAGGCAGCGGCCCGCCTCACCTCTTGTCCAGCTCCTTGTTGCTCATCTGTCCTGGCGCAATGCTGTACACGCCAAGTAGAATGCTGGTGGCGTCCTGACGCAACACGCCGGCGTTCTGACGCAACAGTCGCTGCAGTCGCAGTTTGGTTTCCGGTGCCATGGCGTCAAGACGGCCACCGGCCGCTGCCCGATACTGACGTCGGTTTGTCGACGCTGGCGACAGCGGCTGCGGCTTCAACATGGTTGTCGGCGACGCTGCTGAGAGCCTGCAGCTGTCGTCTGGCTGTTGGCTTGCTTGAATCCCACCGCCGAGAAGGGTCAGCTCCGTTGCTGAGCTGTCGTGAATCTCGTGATGCTGATCTTCTGGTTGTGGAGATGCCGGGCGATCAACGCGAGTGGAGCTCGATGCAGTCGACGGTTGATGGCGCCTGTTGGTAGTTTTGGGTTGATGAGAACTGATGCCAAGTTGTGTTATTTTCAAGCAAACTTACGTACTGGACAACAACAAAGCAAGATGCAAGTGCATGTAGTTGCATGTACAAAATCTAAAAATAGGCATAAAAAAGAAATGACAGAAAATATTTAAAAGAGAGTGTAAGATAAAATCTGTGAAGGACTGTTTAAGAGGCAATCTCTGATCATGATCAATGGTCTCTGTATCAATTTATTCTTCATTCTGAGTCTTTCTGTCATTCTCCTTGCCTGATCTGGCGCTTTATGTACCCGATAAAAGAAGGGTATTGTGTGTATTTTTTCGGGGGGCAGATGGCAACTTAAACCGAGGGACTCTGTGACATCCGCCAGCTTTTCGCTTTTTTATGAGGCTTTTCCCCCTCTTTTTTCGCTCTGGCCTGGCGTGGAAGCGGCCAGCTTCCTCGTCTTGGTCTGCTGGTGGAGGACGGATCCCCGCTGCTGTCTTTTTGCAGGGCAGGTGGCTGCTAAGTAGTTGGCTGCTGGTTAAGCGCCAACTACCCATCGACAGCCCATAGTTGCAACTGGTACCACACGGGTTCTCGAGCGCCGCTCCTGTGGGGGAGGGCTCGGGCGTCGGCTGTCAATCCGACCTGGCGCCTGTGTCCCAATCCCGCAGCCGGCCTCCCGCCCCCTGATCTTGCAGAGTGTGGACCGGGGCCTGCCGGAGCCTCGCCTGGGAGCAATCATGGGATAATCCTGGCAACCCAAATCTTCTCTGCTGTTTACCGTAGCAGAGGGTAGCTCCACGGAGCTGGCTGGGGGTATATCCAGTCCCCGAGCGGTTACCCCCCCCCATTTTTCATTTTTTCCATTTCAGCCTACTCTGCATGGATAATACTAAAAAACCCGACGCGGCTCGGGATTCGATAATTCCCGCGGCCGCGGGTCCGTCAATCCCCCAACCCTCCAACATGGAGGTTGACTCTGCCACGAACCCCGAGCCCGGCTCCTCAGTAAAAACCCCGACCTACCTCAGGACGGTATCCGGGCCTTCAAGGAGGTTCCGGCGAAAGGCGCTCCCGGCAAGACCCTGTACATAGGTTTCCCCGCGGAGTGGGAAGACGCCCTCAAGAAGGACGATTTTGCCGCCTACATCGGAGCGTGGAAGATCGTCTTCCACCTGCTGCTCAGGCGTCGTCCAGCCGGCGATCGACGCCGAGGTGAGTCCGTGAGCTCGGATAGCTCTGGGAACGAGTAATGCCGTTCCCAACCCCGTGCCAAACTAGGAGCGGGGCGCTGAGGGCGACCCTTGCCGGCCAGCCCAATGATGACACTGCCACCAGCAACCAAATAAATAACCCGCTGCCGGAGAACCAACCAGTCAACCTCCACATTATTCAGATTAACCTGCACCACGCTCTTGCAGCATCTAGCAACCTTTCAGGCACCTTTGCCAACAAGGAAGTTGACATCTACCTTATTCAGGAACCGTATACCCGCAAGGGGAAGCCGACCTGCCTGCCGCCAGGCTATCAGGTTCTGTACCTCTGCGCGAATGACACCCCAGGGCTATCGCCCTCGTCAAAAATGACCTCCCGGCCACTATTATGCCAATGTTTTGCTCTAAAGACATGTGTACTTTCTCAGTCTTTGACTTGACCTTCGTTTCCGCCTACCTAGACATCCAGGAAGACGTCCCTCCCCCCTCCTGCAGGAGCTGGCGGACTTCTGTAACCTTCAGGACCGGAAGCTAATCGTTATCTGCGATGCTAATGCCCACAACACTGCCTGGTCTAGTAGTGATACTATCAGGCGCGGTGACTTACTGATTGATTTCATTAACTCCTCCTCGTTACACATATGTAACAGGGGCAGCAAACCTACATTTATTGTTATAGCAAACCTACATTATTGTTTCTAACTGGCGTGAGGTTATCGATCTCACTCTCGCTTCCAACAACGCCCTCAATCAGGTCCACAACTGGCTGGTTAGGAATGACTTTCCATCGCTTTCCGACCACTCGTACATCCAGTACAGCATTAGCTCCGTCGGAGCCCGCCATGAGAACCGAGACCGCCTTAATTTGAAAAAGGCTGACTGGACAGGTTTCCGAAGAGACCTGCTAAAACTCCTAACCGAAGCCAATTTACCGGACTCCAGCGAGGATCCCCCTGGCATTGAGCATCGGTGCAACTCCCTCGTTGAGATCCTAAACACCGCCATACGCGCTAACGCCCCTAAGCTGTTTTGCAGGAAGAAATACTCTCCTTGGTGGAGTCCCGAGCTCACTCGCATGAAGAAAAACACCCGCCGACTGCAACGCCTCGCAAACGGCTCGAATACCCCAGAGGATTGGGAGAACTACCACTCTGCTCTGAGGATGTACAAAAGTGCTATCCGAAGGGCTAAGAAGACCACCTGGAAGGCCTACTGCGCCAGCCTGGAAGGGCAACACCCCACAGCCCGGCTGGTCAGGACTCTCAGGCACGACACGCTCGCTCAGTGTAACTCCCTTCTGCACCTGGATGGTAACTACACTACCAGTGCTGAAGGTTCGCTAAATCTTCTTTTCTCCACCTGCTTTCCGCAGGTTGACGACCCGGAGTACGTGGTCGTAGACCACAGGCCTTGTGACCGTCCGCTTTTCCAGCAGTGCGCCACCCCCAGCTGCTCCAGCTGGCGGCAAATTCTTTTAAACCGTATAAATCGCCTGGCCCTGACAATATCGCCCCCTGTATCCTTCAGGAGGCGCTAAAGCTGCAAAGTTTTGCTGATTCTCTCTCTAAATTACTTGTTGACTGTTTTACTACAGGTTACATTCCCATAATCTGGAGAATGTCCAGAGTCGTGTGCATCCCGAAACCCGCCAAGGGTGACTACACCAACGTGAAATCCTTCCGGCCCATCAGCCTCACCTCCTTTTGTGTTAAGCTGATGGAGAGGCTCATCCTGTGGAGGCTTCGAGAGTGCGACCTGCGCTCCGACCCCGTCAGTAAGTACCAGTACGCCTTCCAGCCTGGGAAGACGACTGAGCACGCTCTCCATGCCATTACCTCCAAGATCGAGAGTGCCATCCTTAGCAAACAACTCGCCTGCGGGATGTTTGTTGACTTCGAAGGAGCCTTTGACAATGTCCTTTTCCGCTCCTTCAGAAACTCTCTTTCCCGCAGGAATGAGAGACACAGCATTGTCCTCTGGATTTATTTTATGATCCGCAATAGGTTTGCGACATCTACGCTTATAGGCGTTACCTACAATCGGGCGGTGATGAAAGGCGGCCCGCAATGTGGCATGCTGACTCCACTCCACTTCCAGCTCCTAACCGCTGACATCCCCAGCAGTATCACCAGGGCGGGCTACGCCGATGACGTTGCCGCGGTCGTCAGCGGACCTGACCCCGCCACTCTGCGCAACCTGATGCAGCAATTCGCCAACAAGGCGGCCGACTGGACTACGCAATATGGCCTAAAAATCAGCGTCACGAAGAAGACTGACGCTGTCGTATTCACCAAGCGCCGTGCGTGGGAGATGCAAAACCTCACTGTCTATGGTAGAAACATCCCCTTCAAGAAGGAGGTCAAATACCTCGGTGTGACGCTAACGCATGACCTGCGCTGGACGAAGCACCTTGATAACGTCATCGGTCGGGCAAAACGCTGCTTTGCCCAGCTGCGCAGAGCCATCGGGCCGACTTGGGGCCTCTCGCCTAGAACGGTCCGTTGGATTTATACCGGCATCATCCGGCCCAGCATCACATACGCGAGTCTCATCTGGACTAGCGTACTGGAGCAGAAGACCGCCTGTCAGCACCTACACCAGCTGCAGGGGAGCATTTGTCGCACCATCACAGGTGCGTACCCGTCTACCCCTTATGAGGGGCTGAACACTATCCTTAATCTTCCTCCGCTTCACCTATTTATTAGGGCGGAGGCTATGAAGTCCGCCTCCCGACTTATCAGAAATAAAACGTTAAATAACGCACCCTCTGGCTTTATGCCAATGAAAACCCTAATCCTGCATATGGATTTTGTCCGCCGCGACCTCAAAAACATCCACATGGACCTGGACAATATGGATAGTCGCCTCCCCGCTCTCAACATCAGGAGGGGCTTCCAGACCGCCATCCCTGGCCGAGACAGCATTCCGCTGGATGTCGGCGTGAACCGGCGCAGCCAGGGCATTCACTGCTTCACCGACGGCTCGCTGTTCAACGGCCGCGCTGGAGCGGGTATTGCCATTTTCCACGAGGGTAAAATGCTCTTTCAGGAAAGTCTGCACCTCGGTGAGAACACCTCGGTTTTCCAAGCTGAAATTTGCGCCATTGAGCAGTGGGCCCAGCGCCTGCTCCAGGCGAATATTAATAACTTCAATATTAACTTTTACACTGATAGCCAAGCCGCTATTAAGGCCTTAACCACTGAGAACATCTCCGCTGCTACAGTATATCAATGCCACCGCAGTGTGCAATCTCTCTCAGTCCTTAACAGGATTAGAATTATCTGGACACCCGGTCGCAGCAACATCCTGGGCAACGAGCTCGCGGACTCTCTCGCCAAGGAGGGCATCAACCCAGACGGCAACCACCGTCTGATGAGGCTACCCACTCCCAGGTCGCAAGTCACCCGCCATATTAACAGGTGTCTCCATCAGCAGCACCAGCTCCACTGGAACAGCTGTACCGAGTACAGGCAAACCCGCTCTGCCATGTCTAACCTGAACAGGAAAGTCTCTGATTATCTGATTTCGCTTAATACAACCGACCTCAGGGAGATGTGCATGGCCCTAACCGGCCATGGATTCTTCCAGAGACATATCTCGTTGCAAACCGGTTGCCCTCCCACCTGTCCTTTCTGTGGCATAGGAGAGGAGATGGCGGAGCATCACGTCACTTTCTGCCTTTACTTCAACAAGGCGCGGCACAAATACCTCGGCCACCCCCAGCGGATGGACGAGCTGACCACCCCGGAAAATATCCGTGACCTTCTCGCCTTCGTCCGGGACTCCGGCCGGATATCGTCGCAGGGTCGCCGATGCCTCCACTGCGAAGCTGCCGACTACTGGCGGGGACTGGGCGCACCCCCAAGGTTAATCCTTGTGCTCTTTTACCTTGGGGTTGCGATAGGGGCTTCGCGGCCTATTCGCGGCGCCTGCGCCCCCCGTTAGTAGTAAGTAAGTAAGTAAGTGTATTTTTTCCTATCCACTTGGTACAAAATATTTGTAGCGTTTTGTCAAACGACAAGAAAAACTTATTTCTTGTCCTCTTGAACCCGTTTAGGCTACAGATGAGGAGAAGAGGCTTGAGTTTAGGGCGGGTTTGAAGTAGGCACCATCATGAAGATATAGTGTAGGTGTCATAAGGGTGTGTAATGTAGGACCCATCATGAGGATTTAGTTTGGGCGCCATCATGAGGATGTGTAATGTAGGCGCCATCATGAGAATGTCTAGTGTGGGCGCCATCATGAGGATGTTTAATGTAGGTGCCATCATGAGGATGTGTAATGTAGGTGCCATCATGAGAATGTGTAATGTAGGCGCCATCATGAGGATGTGTAATGTAGGTGCCATCATGAGGATGTGTAATGTAGGTGCCATCATGAGGATGTTTAATGTAGGTGCCATCATGAGGATGTGTAATGTAGGCGCCATCATGAGAATGTCTAGTGTGGGCGCCATCATGAGGATGTTTAATGTAGGTGCCATCATGAGGATGTGTAATGTAGGTGCCATCATGAGAATGTGTAATGTAGGCGCCATCATGAGGATGTGTAATGTAGGTGCCATCATGAGGATGTGTAATGTAGGCGCCATCATGAGGATGTGTAATGTAGGTGCCATCATGAGGATGTGTAATGTAGGTGCCATCATGAGGATGTTTAATGTAGGTGCTATCATGAGGATGTGTAATGTAGGTGCCATCATGAGGATGTGTAATGTAGGCGCCATCATGAGGATGTGTAATGTAGGCGCCATCATGAGGATGTGTAATGTAGGCGCCATCATGAGGATGTGTAGTGTAGGCGCCATCATGAGGATGTGTAATGTAGGCGCCATCATGAGGATGTTTAATGTAGGTGCTATCATGAGGATGTGTAATGTAGGTGCCATCATGAGGATGTGTAATGTAGGCGCCATCATGAGGATGTGTAATGTAGGCGCCATCATGAGGATGTGTAATGTAGGCGCCATCATGAGGATGTGTAATGTAGGCGCCATCATGAGGATGTGTAATGTAGGCGCCATCATGAGGATGTTTAATGTAGGTGCCATCATGAGGATGTGTAATGTAGGCGCCATCATGAGGATGTGTAGTGTAGGTGCCATTAGTACGCAACCCGGGCTACGTAAGGTTAACCGACATGTATCGAAAACATTTCTACTAAGCCAAGCAAGGCTTACCCGTTGGCAGACACCAGACGATACTGCTGCAATTCTTGTACAAATGAGTCGCCGGAGTCCATGGAGGAAAGTAGCGAGTCGGGCACGTAGGCTGCATTTTCGTAGGCACCACTGCAGTGAGACTCTTTGATCACTTCCGCGGTGACTGTGCGCCGGTGCCTGTCTGCTGCCGCGTTCCATGTTGGAGAACTGGATGAACAGCCATCGGCACTGGCGTCTTCCTGTGCGGCATGTGATTTGATTCAGGATAATGTCATTCTGGGTGCTGTGATTCGGGATGATGTGATTAGGGATGATGTCATTCTGGATGATGTCATTCTGGATGATGTCATTCTGGATGATATCATTCTGGATGATGTCATTCTGGGGAATGCGATTCAAGATAATGTGATTCTGGGCGATGTGATTCGCGATGATGTCATTCTGCGTGAATTGATTCAGGATAACGTGACTCTGGGTGATGTCATTCTGCATGTGATATGATTCGTGATGATGTGGGATGATGTGATTCAGAGTGACAATGCTTCCGGGACACAAGCGCTGATCTGATGCATACAATAGCTACGAGTATTATGAGATGCATACGAGGCTCGTACTAGCAAGATTCTGTAAATTTGAAAAAAACTAACTGAAACAATAATGCAAATTTGACTTGCATTTAGAGCACAGAACTTACCATAACAAAGAAATCTACTAGTACCGAATCTAGAAGAATGTCAACTCGTAAAATTAAACAGAAAAAAATTGTTTTTCTTCGAATAAATTAGAAAACTAGAGAAAGGTGCTTTCAGAACTTAGGACAGAAATTTGTCTGCTTTTGCCCATTTTCATATGGGAAACAGCGTGCGCGGTTCCTCTTGGCCAATCGAGCTGGGCAGAGTTAGAGAAGCGGGGTACAGGGTAGGGATAAAAGACGGGCATGACAGACTCAAACAGGAAAGGTTGAGCATAGGCTTTCTTTTAGTCCAGAGGGTCTGTCAGAGAGGGCGCAGGTGCACTGCATGCTCAAAGCCTGCCTGCCCGCCTCAGCCTCTGCCGCCTCATCCGCCCTCAGCTCAGCTCGCTTTGCCTCACTCTCTCCCCCCTGTCCACCTCAATCCCAAATCCAAGCCCCTGCAGTCGCGAGCGCCATAGAAATGGGATGAGTTTCCAAATCGTAGCCAATATATGACAACGGTTACAAGGGCTTGCTACGTTGGACAGTCTAAAAGAGGAATGAGAACGATAGGGAAGACATCGGGGCAGGGGAGGTGAGGAATTTTGGAGGGTGTTCTAAGGAGGGGTGCCAACGAATGGAAAACTGAAATTCTCGCGTCGAGCTTCAATCCGTTTTATCAGTTAGCTTTCATTTCTGAAAATTTTGCCTAGTTGAATTCGGAAGCAGGGTGGGAGCTTAAACTGGCTAAAACTGGATTATGACGGGACGGGGATTAGGAGTAATTAAAACTGAATTTATTAAAGCTAAATAGCTCCTGTGTTTTGTCTGGTGGTTGAAAAAACAAGAAAATCAAAAAATGGCAGATTATAGCATTAGAAGATTATAACATCATAACAGATTATAACATTAGAAGATAGCCGAATTGTTTCTTTGACATGTGCGAGTAATATACCAGCCAATTTCGAGCCGACGTCATCAAATTGGTTTTTCCACAGACCCACACTTTTGGGCCATAGACAATGGGGGTTAACTGGAAGAGAGAACTCCAGGCAACGGCCAAATTTCCACTCGCGGCTAGCGCCGCTCGTGGCTTTGGCCGTTGCCTGGAGTTCTCTCTTCCAGTTAACTTCATTGCAGGAAATATCTATGGCACGAATCGAAGTGGCCCAGAAGGAGGAGGCACAAACGTCTATGGCACGAAAGCCAAAAGGCGTGGAGAGTTCATGGCAATGACAATCCTATTGATTGAATGGAGGGTTGAAATGTCTATGGCAAAACTTTCAGTGGGGGTGAAGGGGTTTGTGTGAGGGATTCCCAGGCAGTAAGTAGTCTGTCCAAACCTGTTGATTCAAGAGTTTTCTGTCCATCATGAGCGACCCGATAATACATTATATTAATTGGGGTAACCTCCCGTGTGAGGACCTCGGCAACATCACGCAGGATGAACTGAACTTCCTCTCGGAATCCTCTGCCGTTGATCGGCACGACGAAGATTTCGATGCGTTCCTGAAGTATGTCCAAAATGGTCCAGCTGATACTGGGCTGCCAATGATCGATGGAGATGAAAAGATAGACGTTTCCGAGATGGACAGAATCGAGATCGAGAGTCTGCCTGAGGATACTCGGAAGCAGATGTACCAGCATGGCCAACGTTTTCGAGACTTCCTGGAAGGGGAGAATCTGCGCAACATTCAGCATGTCAACAATCCTACATTGAACCAATATCTTCGGTACTTCTACTTCAAGCTGAAGAAACAGGATGGCTCGTTCTACTCGCCGGCCTCTCTCATCTGTATCCGGGCTGGAATTCAGCGTTTCCTACGCATGGTTCTGAAGCTGCCTGTCGATATAATCGGTGGTGAGGAATTCAATTCCTGCAACGAGATGCTGCGTGTCAAGGTTCGTGATTTCCATCGAGATGGTGGCTGCACCAGGCAGTATGAACCAATTGAAGAAGGCGACATGCAGAAGTTGCGGTGCTACTTTGAAGGGACTACGGCTGAAATCGAGCAGGCTAAATTTCTGTTCTATGTTCTTTACTCCTTTGGAGAGCGTGGCCAGGAGCATCTGAAGTTCCTGAGACAAAGGGACTCGCTTGAATTGCACACGGATTCTGACGGCAAGGAGTACTACTGTCTTCCTGCTCTGCCAACGAAGAATAAGTCAGCCGATCCTGTGAAGGCGAAGGCCAGGCCGGACAACAAACAAGCTCGGATCTACGACACGGCCAAAGTGAGGAGATATCTACAACTGCTACCTCCAACAACCAAGGACAACCATCTGTTCCCGCGTCCACTATCCAACACGGATTCCAATGGACAGCCTATGTTCTCAACAAAGCAGAATCGCGGGGAGAACTACTTCCTGCGTTTCATGCGAAACTTGAGCGAGAAGGCCGGTTTGTCCAAGATGTACACGAATCATTGCATTCGGTAAGCCTTTTTCTTCATATTGCTTTAAACCAGTTGCATATTTTCTATGCAATACTTTATTTCTGTTGTAGAGTGAGCAGGATTGCTGATCTAGAGGCTGCTGGGTACAACCTGGCTGACATCATGTCGATAACCGGTCAGGTTTCTGAGAGGACAACTCGCCGTTACCTGTCCAAGCGCCGTGATCGCTCGCTGCAGTCTACCAGTGAGGCTGTTTCTATGGCACTTGATTTGAATGGTTCTTCACAAGCTGTTGCGACTCCATTGCGTGAGAGTTCACCGGTGCCAGTACCTGTGTCGTCTTCCGTGCAGATCACCGGCATCAGTCATGACAATCCGTCGGTCAGGTACAGTTTCCACAACTGTTCATTCAATGGTTGCAAATTTGAGTAATGGACTCAACCGTCGTATTTTCTGGACTTTCTCCTGCTGTCGTGATGAGAACATGACCATAGGTTAGACTTGCACTCAATTGACTAAGCAGTGTTATTGTTGGAACATTTTTTGTTGGACTTCAATAAATATAAGAATTTCACGCTTCGTGTTACTTTTTTCGCCTATGGTATTGTTGTCCAGTCTTGTTATTTTACCTCCAGAAAATGGCCGGTCATTGTCCGGAGGTCATTGCCATGAACAAATATTTCGGGCAATGAAGAGGAAGTCTTGTATAGCTCGATTCTATCACTAATGATTTACTAATTGCTTGCCTATAGGGCATGGATGAAGGAATAGAAAGGATCGCTCATCTGAAAGCGAGTATATGGCCGAGGCTTCCTAAAAATTGGGATATTCACCCCATGAATTTTATTGGCTGCTAGAATTTAATAATTGTACCCCCCCCCCTAAGTTCTTACAGGCTGAAGCTTATACTCGGAGGAAATTCCAAAGTCACGATTAACGTGCATGCTAGGCTGTAGTATAATGAACATAGAGAACCTATGCACGTAGACTCGTTACCATAGACTCGCTTTCAGATGAGCGATCCTTTCTATTCCTTCATCCAAGCTATAGGGTCAATTGGCTTGAAATAATGCTATAGAGCATGGTGTGAGCCTTATATTACCATGGATGAATAATTTAACCGGATCGCCAGAAGCTCGATTTTTTTGGTCCTAGCCATAGACAAGCACCAGCATCACAAGAAGCTCAGAATGCCGTACTTTCACACATTTTCACTTATCCTACTAAGTATACTTATAAATAAAGGTTTGCAGCTTCTGCAGCGGCTATTTGTCTATGTGTGAAAGTACGGCATACTGAGCTTCTTGTGATGCTGGTGCTTGTCTATGGCTAAGACCAAAAAATCGAGCTTCTGGCGATCCAGTTATATTATTCATCCATGTGTACTACCCGTTATTCCAAGCAGTTAGTCAAGTTGCAGGCTTTATTTTTCAACCATTTGTCTATGGGACATATATACATGCTCTATATGAGATAAAGCACGCTATTTCCGGGCACTATTTTAGGGCCCGAGAGCCGATACTACGCGGTTTCATGCGGTTTCTAACGCTGTTCCCAGCTAAATCTCTGGGTGAAATGGCTAGCACACATCATTTAATCCTAATGAAAGCCGACATAGGTTTGGCGTTCGTTTTAGGGTTAGGGTTAGGGTTAGCGTCGGCATTCAATTAACTATAGCGGCAGTCGAATTGTCAGCGGTCCGTATAACATTCCTATTATATTTGTCTTTTTGCTGTCCCTTCAGCAAAAATTAAACCGATGTTTATTAAACCATAAATATCGCTGTACGTCGGAAATATCTGCCCACGTCTCAACTCGTAACGTCGGATGGTTGTACGGTCTGGCAGTCAAATGTTAAACGTCGCGGACCCTTAGGTCTCTTCTAATCAGAGTTACTTAAGTTCGTCTAGTAAGTCGCCGCTTTCATCGGGAAAAATAGAAATACGAGCGTTGTATGACGCCCATTGGCCTTATGAATACAACCCGGTGTATCCGTGTCATTCATGTACAATAATATCAATACACGATACATTGATTGAGAATATTTGCAAACTCGGAGTCAATAGCCAAACGTCACAGTAGTACTTTTTAAACAGTGCACTGAAAAGACAAGAAAAGAATATTTTATTTGCCATCAAGGTTTGCTAGAAGTTTTTGCCTTTAGAAGCAGAATATGTAGTCTTATTTTGATCCAGCAAGTCTTCCCTGTGAATTGATTCAAAGTACTACGATATTACAAAATTTATAAAATATTACTAGTGAGATAAGGTAGCTACATATATTCCTTAACAGGGTGTGGTCTCGAAAACTGCAAGCCACACCCAAAAGATCATCAAAAGATTCATCACAAGCTTTGAGAATAATGCTCTTCCTACTCGTACTAGGGTGTAGCCTAGCGTACCTCGATTATAATTGGATTTAAGAAAGATCGATAGGTTCATTAATTTTTGTAATTATTTGTAAACTGAGCATCATTTTTTATTTTACCAACAAAAGTAAGTTAAGGACGTCATGAAAACAGAACACGGAATACTGATACAAGATTCTGTGGCCAGGAAGAGCAGAAGTTTCCACATGTCTTATAATCATAGCTGAATTTGAATTGAATTTAGAGTGCTCTCCTATGTGAACTTGATATCGTAATTACAAGTATAATACCCAGGTGTCCAAGATTCCAATGGAAAGTGCATCAGCATTAGCTTAGTCACGCACACTTTGACTGCATGGCTTGGGTCCGCTCATGAGTTTACGCCCCTTGAAGGCCGACCCCCAGGCACAGTAAAATTATATATACATGCTTATCGATAAATAAAGTTAGGAGGGCCACAATACACTCCTGTGCGACTCCGGTATGACTGCGTACGTATCCGCGCTTGTGTGCCAGCTGCTTATGCAAATCGACGGAATGGGCAGTAATGCCTCTTGCGGGTTGTGCGACAATATTGCTTAAAGTGCGGCACAACTTGAAGCGACCAAAAAATCTATCTTGCACCGTTTTCTTACCATGAATTTAAGTTGAACCTTCGTTTCTTTCTAGTTGTAGGTCTGCTTTTGCATCGTATCTCATTCGGACCGAACGGGCGTTGTGGCAGTGACAGCTAGCTAAAAGTAGTCACTTTTTACAAGACACAGACGCTATCACTGCAACAAAACAAATTCTCAAGGTCTGTATCCCCCTTTAAAACCCTGTAGTTGAACAGTATTTTACAAAGAAATAAACGAATACAAAAATAAATAATCTATGCTTACTGTAAGTAGAGAGCAGTGCTCCGGAACTGTTTTAGTCTTTTCTTCTGTCGGAGAGTTATATCTTATTATAAGTTTAAGAAAAAGCGACGGAAAACTGCAAGTTGGTAAAACTCGCAAGTAGTAGGTTAAGCATGAGTTACCCAGTATTATTTACTGCACCAGTTTGCAGATCGAAACTAAAAAGTCAACGCAAAATCTGGGGCTAACTTAACTTGGTCGTCTGAGTGGAGTTAAAATAAAAATGAACACTTTCAAACGCCTTCACAATTGAAAAGCTTTAAGAAATCTTTTCATGCTAAAAAACTAAAAATGAAATCAAAACAAAATGGTGCATTTTGAGAATTTATTTCGTTGAAAAAACAAATTTTACCACTAAAGCTCTAGAAGTTCAAAACGCACTTCCATTGTTAGTATTTTGGTGTTCTTTTTAAATTCAAAATAATTCCTCAAATTGCACCATCAGGTTTCGGAAAAATCCCCTATAGAGGACAAATAATATTTTAAAAATGTTAAAAAAGAAGAGCGACAGCAAGCAAAATTAAGACGTTTTTGAGTACACTGCAATCTATGTGACAACTTTAGCCAATGGTTCGTTAATTTGTGCGTCGCAAAGGCAGGGCGCAAGACTTTGTTATTTTTCCTCTTCATCGTCTTCCACGTCTTCTTCCTCTTCGTCATCGTCCTCGCCCTCGGCTTTGTTAGCCCGTCGTTTGGCCATCTCGATGTGCGCTTCGACATTGTTTCGCAGAGTACTATTAGCCTTCACGACAAAGATGTTGTCGCCGTTCTGCAGACCCATAGCCTCGGGCGTGGTGTTGAAACTCACCTGCCTGTGCGGGATGCTGTTCTTGCTGCGAAGCCCGCCTACAAGCATGTCGCCAAAGAAGCCGTCGGTGGAGAACACAATATCAGGGTCCGTGTCCAGACCCATTCGGGACAGGAACGCCATCAATGGATACTTCATCGGCGCATCGACTAGCATCTTGAATCGAAGCTTTACCGTCCAACGGTCGAGCACGTTATCGCTAAACAAGTCGACAGTTGAGCAGTTCATCTTCTCCTCGTAGACCATGAATTCCCAGGAGACTCGGCGGACACGGAAGTACAGAAAGATCCATTTTGGCAGACCGCGGCGCATTGTGATCTTGGCGCCGGCCCGACGAGCGCAGGTCTTAGCCACGTCCTCGGCGCTGTTGTTCCGGTCGCACCAGGCGAAGACGGCATTGCTGGAGTTGTCGTAGTCGTCGTCGTCTTCGCTGTCCTCGTCGTCGCTTCCAGTTCCGGCGAAAGTGCCGCGAGGCAGCGGACCGAGGATTCGACCGCGCATGGCCTTGATGGATGATAAATATTGACCATGCAAACTTACTCAGCATACATTCTAATCTTAGGACAAGTAAACTAACTAACTGGGCATTGGTTTGTAGGTTTCCATGGCTGGTAGTTCAGGATGCTACTATGTTCAGTAAAATCGAGGCTTTTATTTAACTATATTTACTTCAGTACAGTAAAAAACCACTAACAAAAGGTAACTGTGTCTAAATTAGTGCAGAAGGCAAATTTACCTGAAATTCTGAATTGGAAGGCACGCTCGGACTTATTGGCATCCCAGTGATGCCAACTCGACCCTTGATGACGTATTGCTGACCGTCAAACAGCTCGTTACCGTAGATCTGCCTCAGGTGTCTCTCCATCAGCTGCCGGTTGCTGGGCGGTCGCTGCATCTGTCGAAGCTGCTGCCGCCTTTGAGCGCGCTGCACCCGAGCCACGGCAGCACCGGCAGCCGAATTGTTGAGGCTATTTGGAGCCGGTTCGAACTCGCTACCGGCAACCAGAGAATCTTTGCCGTACAGGTGGTAATTATGCTGCTGCTCTTTTTTCTCTTTCTCTTCGAGTTCGTCTAGCAGTCGAAAGTTGTAGAGAGGACGCGGCTTTCGTAGCTCGCTAACGGAAAAGCTGTCATCAAGGCGCCCATGAGGGGCATGGCCACGGATTAGTAGCTGGTTCATTTTCCTAACTAGAAAAGAATTTTTCTTTGACTGATTCTGATAGCGCGCAACTAAGCCGATGATCTACTAGTGCAACGATCGCTTTCGTTTTGAGCAGGGCAATTCAATTAGGGGCGACCAATGCACGGCCCATAGACTACACTTGATTGCAGCGAGTGACAGAGTTTATCTGCACGCATGTGTCTCGGCTGTCTAGGAACTTTTGAAGCGTGGAACGGGCAGTGAATGTTTATAAATCACTGATTAGCCATAATTTCAATTCTCCTCTGCTACAAAAATTGTATGCATTAGGGATTTTTTATTACATCTGCCCCACGGCTCCTTACGACTGTTCAGTCCATGAACTGGAAGGTCGCCACACACACCCTCAATTACTCACTTTACAGCTGGGTGAACTGAAGCAATGCAGAGTCAAAGTGTCTTGCTCAATGACACAAATTGTTCCAGTGAATCGAACCCCGACCTTTAAGTCGTGAGTCAGACGCTCTAACCATTAGTCTACAGCTCCATTGTATTAGAATTAGGTATATTTATAAGGCAGACATGCATGTACATCAGTCGTTGTGGTATTTGTTGTTATGAAGAAGAAAGGGTCTGTTAAATAAAACACATTCGAATACGCTACAGATTCATCAAGATTTCTGAAACAATGTATTGATATTTTGCAATAAAATAGTTTCAACTACTCACGTGAACCAGCGCAAAGATAACTGAAGTCCCAGACTGTACAGTTGAACATGTCGACATGCTATTTTCTAGTGTTAAATTTTGCCGTCTAAAACTAGATAGAAGGAAAGGTTCTGATGTTTGTATTTATATCAGCTGCAAATCTCCCATGAGATTTGAACTCCCGAAAGCTTTTTATTGCATGCGCTAAAGGATTTTAGGCATGATGACTAGAAAGGATTTTCACTATGCTTATGGAACATGCATTATACATGATGGATTAGTGCACGTAACCCGGCATCCTGACTGACTGACCCGTGGACGGAGTGGTGACCTGCACCAGCTGACAAAATTCCATGAAGCACGCAAAAAGACTTTGTTCCAAAAATGTCTAAAGTAGATTGACAGGAGTGCGTGCTCGGAGAGGATTAGCGTGCAATCTGACATTTTCACATTTTTGTCAGCTCGAAAACGGCCTCTGAAGCTTTTCTCGCGTGTTTTTTCAATTTCTTTACCAGCAGTTAAAGCATTGAGTTGTTAGACTTTAAAGTGGCAATGTAAAATCAGGATCTTCATTGGTCGCGTTGAGACATTCACCATCGCATCCCCCATAAAACGATTTGCGTCACTAGTTACGTTTGCTGCTAAAAAGTGAATTGCATGGCTGCCTGACAAATTTGTCACTTAGAGGCAGTCCGGTTCCAATCTCGTTATTTATTGGTTCATGGATTTCATGGATTTATCATGGATGCCTATGATGCTTTGTGGCGAAATGAACAGCAAAGTTTCTGTGGCTTCAGCCCTTTGGAAGTGGCGTTAATAGCGGTGGTTTTTTAGTATGGGATTGCAGCTAGTAAGGATTTTTAGCCTAGTGCTTAGAGCGTCGGACTCACAACTGAAATGTCAGGGTTCGATTCCCGATCCCACTAAAACAATTTGTGTCCTTGGGCAAGACACTTAACTCTGCATTGCTTCAGTTCACCCAGCTGTAAAATTGGTGCCAGCATTAGCTGGGGTAATTGAGGGTGTGTGGCAACCCCCCCCCCCCAGTCCTTGGACTGAACAGCCGTACGCAGCCTTCGGATGCGCCGCGCAATAGCTGCACATCCGCTCATTGGGGCAGGTTTAATCAATAACTGTATTTTTTAAGGATACCTAATCATTACTCGCAGATGGTTGGGTACACTCTTAGATGTATACTAGCAATCAGCGTCCCCCGTTGGGAGCCAACAAAGAATGGAATACATTTTTTGAATGAAGTACATGTAGCTTCTCCTTGCAATAACCTCAGCAATTCCCCTTGTAAGAATTGACATCTCGGAGAATTCCCTCGTAAGCCTTGACAGCTCAGCTTCCACCCCGTGGGCCTTGACATCTTAACAATCCCCCTAACCCTAACCCTAACTCTAACCCTAACCCTAAATCCTTGACATTTCAGCGATTCTCCCAAAGAGTCACGGCATTATAGTGATTCACTCCAAGCCTTGACAATTCTCAAATGAATCTTCTATGTTCGACATGACGCGCTTCTTTCATGTTTTACGTGACTCTTCTTTCTTTTTGACTTAAAACTTCTTTTATGTTTTACATGACGCATCTTCTATCAGCGCCCCTCGTTAAGCCTACCTCCGTGTTGCGTTCTATCACAGTGTTTCTGTGCTGCTAGATTTCTCACGGCATGATGAGCAATGACCGGTCAGGCCAACGCTCTGACCTTGATCTGGTCTGGCCTTGTTTCTGTCAGACCCCAAGACTGTTACTCGATAATTACGAGCGTGACTCTAATGAGTCAAAAACACCCCGTGGCAATCAATATTTCAGGCAATTAGTAAATAATAAATTGTACATAAATTTGTGAGCATTGTATCTATATTTTATTTAGATGAAATTCTACTCATAGTAATGACAATGTCACAATAGACCTTAACAAACAATCAGTGTAGCACTTTGCAAATGTGTTGAAAATTTGTTAAGCTAAAATGAAACGATAAAACTTGACGGCGCAATTCTTATGCATAACAATATGCGCATGGGCCGTTTGAGTGCGTTGTTTGCAGTTCGTTCATTTAGCAGGAAAACAAATAAACAAATAAATAGCAAAGCGAGCAAGAATAAACTAAAGCAAATTTACAAAGAACAAATTAGTAAAACTAGCAAACTGTAAAACAATGCAAAAGCCGAGTAAATTATCCTAAAAGTCAATAAGTATTTATATAAAGTTTAGCGTATTATGTTTGCGATACCAGTTATTTTAGAGCAACGGGTACAAAAAAAATAACTGTAAGCTAAATTTTATGAATGAGGTCTGAAATTTGCAACCTATTTCCGTCTTTTAAACTGTACAGTCGGCGTTTTGCAGGACAACGTTGGTTACAGTTTAAAAAAGTATAATGCAGATAAAATAATTAGTTAAGGTGCTTTTGCATGCGATTAGATTATTTGCTGGCGCCAGCGAATAAACGTGGAACAGATTTATGCTTTGACATCACAAAGGGCAACAAGGTGTGACATTTATAGATTCGTTTTTGCAAGCTTAATAGGGAATTTATTGAATTCAAATATCGTCATAAAGTTTGGATACGAGCGTAATATCAAATCCATCTGATTTGATAATCTGATGATCACATCGAGCTAATTGGTTATTTTTCACTGTGTCTGCAAGCATTGAGACATTAAGAATCTGAGGTTAATTGCGTAGGTTCAAGAGCATTTTTACACCCCCAAGATGCAGAAAAGACAGCTTTTCGAAACCAGCGGAGGCTGTGATTAAATACAGGGAGATCATGCACAAAATAGTGCGCTCTGCAATGCAAATACTACTCATCACTGTCAGTAGGAAACAAGCGCATTCACACTATTTGTTGACGCAGTAGATAAAATAATTGATTATGCATCGTGACTGAGTAGCGTTAATACCAAAAAACTTGCGAAAAGAAAAATCAAACAATTTGCATAGCTAAAATTCAACTTTGCAGCATATTAAAATTTTGATTTTGGGGCGGAACAAATTCTATTAACAGCAGCACTGAGCACTCTGTGTGTATGTGCTTAGAGCAGACTTTTTGAGCAGGTTTAAACAAATTCAGCCGCAGCACACCATGGGATAAGATAAATATAACTTTTGACAGCTTGCACTCAATCATTCTCAGCATATCTCGCCAATGCGTGCAACCCTTCCGTCTGATTTAGGGCAACAAGACAGTCCTAATCGTGTTTGGTTAGCCATGCAATTTGTCAGTAAAGTGCAGATCGTGGCTTCAATATTCGCCTTCGTAACTACAACTGTAGATGTATCGATTTGAGTAAATAAACAGTGAGACGGGTTCTAAAGAGGCCAAGCCTGAAAATAGACCAAATCAGAGCAGAATAAAAAGCCGATAGCTCGATAGACCGCGCCCGACAATCTATAAGAGGAAGAGGAATTCCCTTTTCTCTTCCTTCTATCTTATTCCGCGGGCAGCGAGTGCATTTGCATATTCGCAATTTGCAATTTATTGGACCGAAACTGTCTCAGAGAGGTCTGAATCTCCTAGAGCTCTGGCAGCGAATTAATCAGCCAAAGAGATAGAGATAGACAGTAGAGAGAGAGAGAGAGAGAGAAGAAATGGCTTCGTTGGCTTGAGGGAGGCCACCCATGGCCTCTAGATTCTGCAAGCCTCTTTTCCACTTTCATACTTTCTCTCACACGCATCCTCTTTCGCTTCCCTGGAGGCAAAGGCCGTCAGATTGAGGCCGAGTACGCAGCCCAGTGCAATTTCGGGGCTAAGTTAACTTCAGCCGTCACCCTCGCTCCTGAGCAGTTTGTACCAGCCTTGCACAGCTTTCTTAGAGTTATTGGGCACGCTCTCGACGTCTTCCAGAAAGATGACCGCCTCGCCAATTCTCCTGTCATTCTTCAGGCCGATCTTGCATGCCCAGAGTCCCAGCTGAAGCAGCATGCCGTCTAGTCTAGAATTAAACACAAACGTCTCGGCGAATGTGGCTCCATCGTTTATGTACTTTTGCACTTTGGTTCGTCGCTTCATCGCCTTGGAAAGAAATTGATCGCCGTACAGAAGGCACAGTTTGCAGAATATGTCGCTGATTGGCTGAGCACCCGGTAGCAGGTTGCGGCACTGTTTCACCGTCACCTGCAGATTACTTTCCCCGGCAATTTTTCTTAAAATCAGGTAAATCTCGCCGGCAACTAAACTGTCGTCTGGGAGATCTCCTAAAAGCAGAAAAATGAAGCAACTTTTGCTACGACTGCAGTTTTGCATTACAATATATTTATGTCACAGTTTTTAAAAAGTCAATGGGTGAGCTATAGGGACAATCTTGAATTAATAAATTCTAGTTATTGTTGGCTGCTATTGTTCGTTGGCTAAATAAACATTTCTACAGTAGGTATGAAGGTTTACAAAACATATGCCTACCTCCTCTTTCCGTTTTCAATTCATCGTTCATGAGTAGCAGCTGACCGGGTCCCAGCCATCCCCTGACCACTTCGCGTTGATCTTCGGTGAGGAAATCAGTATTGACGCTGGACGAATTGCTTGACTTGCTTTCAACTGTGTCGCATCTGGTGAGCATCCACTGCTGCTTGTCCGGTCCCGCTGTCCAGTTTCCCGTTGTTGAATTACCCGCTGCGGGATAAGAAATGATAGCTAACTGACTTGTATGACAGATACAGGAGGAAAAACAAAGCTAATCCGCTGAGAGACATTCCTAATATGGCGTTGAAGACTCTGTTGCTGCACTAAAGTCCTCATTAAGACACAAATAATGCCTTTCTGAGAACATTTCTCCATCAAAGCTTTCGCTTCTGGGAATTAATGATGATAACGAACGACCCCATACGGTTGTAATACTGCTGAAAATGCTTCTATTCAGCTCGTTCTTGCGAGCATCGTTCGAGATAATCCGAGTTTTAATTAGAAGCTAAGCCGAGTAATTATCAGCTCATAGTTAAGTGTATTATGGCTGTACAACAGCATCACAAAATTGACTCACTCTGAGTTTGCTGTTGCTGTTGTTGTTGTAGTTGCTGTCGCTGCTGCACACTGTGATCCTCTATAACTTGAATCTTTGGCACAGGGTTCAAGCCACCGCTCGAATCAAACGCCTCTAAAATGCATTCAACATGTGGTGGATCCGACGGAGAAGCAAGTAGATACGATGATAGAAGTGAGTTTTTCATTCCCGGATATTTGATTAGCTTTGGTTCGTCATAGAAGTAGTAGGTTTAAAACGCATTTGTAAGGTCTACATGGGTTTTCGTGTCGGTTTTGGTTTGATCTCAGAGTTCAATGAGTTTAGACTCGTCTGAACTTTGTTATACCCCTGGTACCTTTTATTATCAAAACAATGAAGCTAAGAGCATGTCTAAGATGTATTGATTTTATACTTTCGAGTTAAGTAAGCGGATGTTCTTGCAGAGTTCCCTACAATTAATATCGCTGAAAAAAAATAAGAAAACAAAAAATGGCACTCCAGGCGCTTGAATTGGATTTTGTTTGTACGAGTATTAAGTGAAAATAGACTTCATGGGCCTCCGGTATTCAAATAAGGAATTTTCTATCGGGAAGGTAAAAATACCTGTAGTTGTAGGAGGTACAATTTTATTAACAAAGGTTAATAAAGTTTTTTCTCTGAATATATTTGTTAGCAAGCAGGCACTTTTGTGCATTAGATAAACAATTTTCAATGATACGCGTATCTACTTTCATGACTGAGTAGTTGTTAAGGAATTTAGTTTTAAATAGGCGCATTTCTTATAAAGACACATTTAGCGCGTTTCATTAGACAAATTTTATTTCGCTTTTAGTGGTTTTCTAAGGTTATAAAGTTTTTTTTGCGCTGATGAGAATTCAAAACAAAAGTATACTAAGCTGTCGCCTTACCGATATTGCTTTCTTAAAATATACTTCCCCTTTGGTTGGAACCTGAGAGAATATTGTTGTGTTTGCATTGTGTCTAATCATAAAATCTAGACCGATTTGTATATGCATGTACATGCATGGGCATTGATTTATTTTTATTCAATAACGTGGGCATTTTGAAAAACAGACAGCCTCACAATGCGGTCATTTCATCTCCACACGGGCCAGGAAAGGCAGTTGGATTTTCACGCTTATTAAAAAACGAAACGAGATACAACTCACGGCAAATCACTCAGATGCAGTGTGTTAGATGGGATTAAGAGTGAGTTAATAATTTCGAATGAAGAATCAATTACCAGTGTGAAAATTCGTACCTGTAATAGTACGCTTCGCCCATGCAAGAAAGAGAATAATTGCTAAGAAAAAAATTTAACAGCAAGTTCGTGCGCCAGCAGTTTTTGTGCAAATTTTTCTCCTGGGGTTCTGGAGGAATAATATGTCTAGTATGGGTCTTAATGAACAAACTAAACCATACCTAGATTGAAACTATTCATGGCATATATATCAATCAAATCTATTGTTCCAGTTAACAGTTTTCAAACTCTTTGATTCCGTTGTAACATTTCAAGATTTGCAAGGCTTCGATGGTAAAGTGACAATACCAGTTTGGAATTGAAAGAAAATTAAACATTATAACACAGTAGCAAATTTATAAAGCATTGAGTAGCATTCCAAAAATGTGAAAAAGTTCGATGGTATTTGTATAAAATATTGGAGTTTGTTGGTTTAAGCTATCGGTTTGTATGGTTGTGGTCACAGCAAAAGTATGGCATTCTGGTACGGGCGTGTTGTTCCACTGCATGACTATCTTGCTTTTTTCTGCCGCATTCTTACCAAATCTGCTGCCGAAAGAATCCCTCAGAAAATTGAGAGTCCGCTGCGTCACTTATGCCTATTATGAGCTGCAGATGGTGCGTGGACTTTTATCAACGAGATTTTTGCAAAAATTTTCTTCGGAAGTAAAACAAATGGTTTGATTTGAAGTACGAGCGCGCGGTACACGTATAGCTTGAGTGTTTATCTCAATGCTCAAGTGGACAGACAAAAACAGAAAATAATAGAGGATCGCAAGCTTCTTCGAACAACAATAATAAACGACAGTAACTGGAGCTACAGCAGAATTTGATCGGAATTCATTCATTTATTTCGAGTATGATCCTACTTGAGCTAGAGTCATATATTGTACCTATATAGCTTCCAAGGACCTCGAAATGTCAATATTCAATATGCACTCATATTTTTTCAATTCAGGTAGAGACTAAGTAGCGACAGTTACAATTTAAAAGGACATCATTGTCATAAGCGGGCCAAGCAATTCGCGAATGTCGGGTCCTAGAAATCGGTGTCTACACACTGCAGCGTGGTCATTAAATTAGGCCGTTTGGAGCTGCTCAAACTAATGTAGACACACGCCTATCTACCAAAGAGATAAGAGCGTGCTTCGCGTGTACAAGTAGGATATTGTGCTTAAAACAAGCCATGTACGGAAGACTCTATAGCCGCGCATCACGAAATTGACACTCACCTCGCGAGTTTCCCTGTCTGCTATGCTGGCTGTCTTTTTGCATCTGACGCCCGCTGTGATTTTCCTGCAGAAAAAAGGAAAGGACACAAAAATATTGTGTCAAATCTGTACGACTAATAACCCTGAATTGTATCTATATTTAGAAATTCACCGAAAAAAGCTTTCATAGTGCTTGTAACTGATTCTTGTAAAATAGATGATTCATTAGTATGACAACCCGATCAACTAACTGATCAAAGTGGAATTTTGTGTTGATTCTCTTTCCAATTGGATTGATTTAAAGGTTGTATACTAGAATAGCTATTTAGCATGTGTGGGGGATCGTAGCACTCTTTCATTCCCTTTTATTCCTTTTATGTAGCTATTCAACTCAATGAAGAGACTTAATTCCGCCCCAATCCTGTATCGTGTTACGTCTTTTCGTGCGTGTTCTAGTCTTGTTGGTTCACTAATGAGACACGATACAGTATGTTTGTGGACAAGAAAAAATCATTGAAAAAGTTTTTTACGCTTGCTTAAAATACGCAATTCATTAAAATAAATTCATATACACGTGTTCACTCTAATTTTGTATTTTTGTCGAATATTGATGTGATGACTTGATATTGAGAGTTTGCATTTGCGGTTTTGGGATTGGCCTGCGCTGGGGGGGGGGGGTTGGGGGCACGCTCAAGTTGCCTTTTAATTTATCGATTGTAATGTACGCACATACTTTGTGCATGCCTAATATTAAAATATATATATCGACTGATTCTGGCTTTTGAGCCCTCGTGTTTTTGTTATCGTCCGCCAAATATTGCAATAGTTGACTCTGCTAAAGTGGCGACGAGGAATGAGTCTTATAGGCTCAATAGGACCCTTTGAAGAGGGCACTGAGACCTGGCAGCAGTACCAGGAGCGCTTAGAACAGTTTTTCACAGCAAATGAAATCAGCAATGAAAAGAGACGAGCCGTGCTGCTGAGCATCTGTGGCAGGGACACCTACCAGCTGATATCAAACCTGCTGTCACCGGCTCTGCCGAAGGACACGACCTACGACGCCATCTGTGCTAAGCTAAAGGAGCATTTTGATCCAACCCCACCAGAGATTGTACGGCGATTCAGGTTCTACAGCAGAAGCCGTCAGGCAGGCGAGTCGGTGGCAGAGTTCCTGGCTGAGCTGCGTAAGCTAGCTCGGGACTGCAATTTCGGCGTTGGCCTCAGCAGCATGCTCAGGGACCGACTGGTCCTGGGGATCAGTGATGATTCCATTCAGCGGAGGCTCTTCACAGAGAAGGAGCTCTCACTGGACACGGCGCTGTCGCTGGCGCAGGCCCACGAGTCGGCCGCTCAAGGCAACCTGCTGGTGGCTAAAGGTGCCGGCTCTGACATGGTGCACGCTCTTCACCATTCTGCCCGGCGGGAGGCGGCCAGCGGGCCGCCAGCGAAGCGTTGCTATCGATGCCTGTCCCAGCGCCACCTGGCTGCAAAGTGCCCGTTCATCAATAGTAAGTGCTACGCATGCTCGAAAACCGGTCACATCGCTGCTGCGTGCAAGGCAGCGCCGCCTGCTCAGCGGGACGAGAGATCGGCGGGGCCGCAGCGAGCTTCTAATCGTCGCGTCGACTCGACCGTCCAAGAGCTGCAGGCGGAGGAGGCAGATGAGGAGGCTTTCTCGCTGCACGTGATGGCCGCCGCCGTAGGCGGCAAGATTCCGCCAATTAAGACCACCATCGACATCGACGGCACGCCAGTCTGCATGGAGGTCGATACTGGGGCGTCTGTGTCACTCATCTCTGCGAAGACCTACAACGAAGTACTACGAGGGCGTCCCAGACTCGAGCGAGTCAACACGCAGCTGCGGACGTACTCCGGAGAGCTGGTGCCCGTTCTCGGCCAACTTCGAGTTCGCGCGCAGACCGAGATCGCCAGCAAGGTGCTGCCGCTGCTCGTGATCGATGGTGCCGGCTCGAATCTGGTTGGCCGCGACTGGCTGGCCGAACTTCCGCTGGACTGGCGAGACATCAAGCAGGTGCAACAGCATCCGTCAGGGCAACCAGGACTCAAGAGCCTGCTGGACAAGTACGCCGAAGTCTTCGAGCCGGGCCTTGGTCGGTACTCGGGGCCCGCGGTTCGGCTGCAGCTGAAAGCCTCAGCGCGGCCGAGGTTTTTCAAAGCCAGGAACGTCCCGCTTGCGCTGAAGGAGAAGGTCGAGGCGCAACTCGAAAAAGAGATCGAACAGGGAGTGCTGAAGCCGGTGAGCAGCTCGGACTACGCGTCTCCGATCGTACCCGTTTTAAAGACAGATGGCTCGGTCCGCATATGCGCTGATTTTAAACAAACGGTGAACCTCGACGTCGAGCCCGACACGTACCCGGTGCCGAGAATCGAGGAGCTCTTCGCGAAACTGGCCGGCGGAAAGAAATTCACTAAGCTTGACTTGTCGCAAGCGTACTCGCAACTGCCTCTGGACGAAGCCTCGCAAGAACTCTGCACCATCAACACCAGCAAGGGGCTGCTGCGGTACACGAGACTGCCGTTCGGAGTTGCTCCCGCTGTCGGCATTTTCCAGCGCCAGATGGACTGCCTCCTGCAGGGCATTCCCCACGTCACCTGCTTTGTTGACGACCTGCTGGTTACCGGCGTGGATGATGACAGCCACCTGAAGACGCTGGAGCAGGTCCTTCGGCGACTGCAGCAGAGCGGCCTCCGGTGCGGCCTGAGTAAGTGCAGCTTTATGCAGCAGAGCATCAGCTACCTCGGGCATCGAATCGACGCCGAAGGGCTGCACCCTCTCCAGGACAAGGTGCGGGCGATCCAGGACGCGCCACCGCCCCGCGACCAGACGCAGCTGCGCAGCTTCCTCGGGCTGGTAAATTATTACGGCAAGTTCATGCCCAATCTGTCAACCGAACTGGCGCCGCTGAACCAGCTGCTGAACAAGGGCGCCCCCTGGCGATGGGACGCTGTGCAGGACGAGGCGTTTCGCAGGTGAAAGTCGCTACTCAGCCAGGCACCGGTGCTTGCGCATTTCGACCGTCAGAAGCCGCTGGTGCTCGAGTGCGACGCCTCGCCTTATGGCATCGGCGCCGTCATCAGCCACCGAATCGACGGAGTCGATAGGCCGATCGCCTTCGCCTCTCGCACGCTACATGAAGCAGAGACCCGATACTCCCAGCTCGAGAAGGAGGCGCTCGCGGTCATTTACGGAGTTAAGAAATTTCACATGTACCTGTTCGGGCGAGACTTCAAGCTGGTGAGCGACCACAAGCCGCTGCTCGGTCTGCTGCACCAGTCCAAGCCGATACCAGCACTGGCTTCTGGCAGAATCCAGCGGTGGGCGCTGCTCCTGGCCGGCTACCAGTACTCCATGGTCCACCGAGCGGGCAAGTCGCTGCTTCGAGCCGATGCGCTGAGTCGGCTGCCGCTGCCGGAGAAGCCGAAGGAAGCGCCAACTCCAGCTGAAGTCGTCCTACTCATGGACTTCCTGGACGAGGGACCGGTGACGGCTCGGCACATCCGGACGTGGACTCGGACAGACCCGGACTTGTCCCGAGTTCTGCGTTTCACTGAGACCGGCTGCTGGCCAGAGCGGCCGCCGCCTGAGCTGCAGCCGTACTGCACGCGAGCCGACCAGCTGAGCACCCAAGACGGCTGTCTGCTCTGGGGCTGCCGAGTCGTAGTTCCCGAGGCCGGTCGAGAGGCGCTGCTGCACTGCCTGCACCAGGGGCACCAGGGCGCCACGAGAATGAAGGCGCTGGCTCGAAGCGTTTTCTGGTGGCCTAAGCTGGACGAGGCGATCGAGCGGCTGGTCGCCGCGTGCACCGAGTGCCAGGAGATGCAGAAGTCGCCAGGTCCGTTTCCACTGCAGCCGTGGGCGTGGCCGGACAAGCCGTGGTCGCGCCTGCACATTGACTACGCCGGGCCAGTCCAGGGCCGGATGTTGCTGGTTGTCGTGGACGCTCACTCCAAGTGGATGGACGTGCATGTGATGTCTTCGACGTCGTCGACTGCGACTATCGAGAAGCTGCGGTCGAGCTTTGCAACTCACGGTCTGCCGGACGTGATCGTCTCCGACAACGGTCCGAACCTGGTCAGCGCGGAGATGGAGACATTCCTGAGCAAGAACGGCATCCGGCACGTGCGCACGGCTCCGTACCACCCGGCGTCCAACGGCCAAGCAGAGCGAGCAGTTCAGACTCTGAAGCGTGCGCTGGCCAAGCAGCGAAGCGGCTCTCTGGAGGAGCGAGTCTCCCGGTTCCTCCTGACGTACCGAGTCACGCCGCATGCGACTACCGGGACGGCTCCCTGCGAGCTGCTGATGGGGCGGAGGCTGAAATCGTTGCTCGACCGAGTCCGCCCTGACCTGCCCGCCCGGGTGGCCGTCCAGCAGGCACTGCAGAAGGAGCAGCACGATGCCCACGCGCACGACCGCCGCATTAATGTCGGCGACTCGGTGCTGGCGCGAGACTTCGCGAGAGACGGACGCTGGAGACCGGCGACAGTCACGGACAGTTCTGGTGCGGCCGACTTCACGTGCCGGTTCGATGACGGCAGAGACGCACACAGGCACGTGGACCAGGTGCGCAAGCCGGCCGCGGTCAGTCAGCTTCCGACCGAGCCAGCGGTACCAGCGGCAGCGGTGCCGCAGTGCGATGCGGTGCCGAAGGGCGCATCCGAAGTTTTTGCTGACGGCGTTGCTACTGAGGCTGCGGCAGAGCCTGACGCCATACCGCAGCTTCGCCGTTCGATGAGGAAGTGCGCTGCACCTGAGCGACTGACTTACAGCTGAAGTAACTGTTCTTGATGAACTCGATTTTAGTACCTTAGTTGTGTTGCTCGCTTCAATATTTTTTTTAATTATTACTAATAGTGTTAATTTTTGTTAATCTTACTTTCATACTTAAGTGCGAAGGGATGTGATGACTTGATATTGAGAGTTTGCATTTGCGGTTTTGGGGTTGGCCTGCGCTGGGGGGGGGGTTGGGGGCACGCTCAAGTTGCCTTTTGATTTATCGATTGTAATGTACGCACATACTTTGTGCATGCCTAATATTAAAATATATATATCGACTGATTCTGGCTTTTGAGCCCTCGTGTTTTTGTTATCGTCCGCCAAATATTGCAATAGTTGACTCTGCTAAAATTGAAATGCATAGATTAGTACTGGTGCTCATAATATACCCTTTTGCGATCTAGTTTGCCAAAACTGCAATCAATTTTGCCCGCGGAAAAATATCACTTATAATTTTGCTGTCTAGGCCAAGTCTGCTCAGTCATGACCAGAGTTTCAGCCACAGACAACTCTTTGAAAACTGAAATCAATTTTGCCAAAACTGCGACCTAGTTTGCCCATAGCAAAGAAAACGCCACAGACATACATAGCAAGATCAAAGAATGGCCCAGCGTGGGCCTTATAACAGGATTTCAGCGAAGGACCGGCAGCGATTGATTCAAGCATATCAGGATGGAGAGGCCTGGCAAGATTTCGGTAATGGGCATCTCACGAAGAACCGTGACTTACATAGTTGGACAATTCAACGCAACCGGTCGTATAGAGCCTCTGCCTCGCGGAGGTGCCAAGCGGAGGTCCCTTAACAATGCTATGATTGAGAGCATTTGTGCCTACGTCTACCATTAAAAACTCGCTGTTTATTGTTCACTGTTACAGTTTATTTCGTCACACTTCCGAATTGATTCTCAATAAAAATTCTTCTTGGCTTGCTATGGGCAAACTAGGTCGTAGTTTTGGCAAAATTGATTGCAGTTTTGGCAAACTAGATCGCAAAAAAGTATATAAGAGTAAGAAATTCGACAATTGTTACAAATTAGCACAAAAAACTACAAAGAAAACAAGTTTTCTCACCTTGCTTGCATGAGATGTGCCACCTTGCTGGTTCGAGCCACCGGCCAACTGCGCCGGTGTCGGCATGTCTTTCTCGTGCGTGTAGAGCGTGAACCAGTGCAACTTGTTGTCCAGGGCTCTTCGCTCTGTTGTAAATGATTCGCGATTAGTTGGACATTACTGCGTCTTATTTTAATGTGACGTCAGAGATAAAAATGGTTTCAGCATACCATTATATAGTTGATATAGTTGATTTTTCAATTATTTTGTCAACCCGTATAGCATTACTCTCTTTGGTTTTATTAGAATGACTGAAACACTGAAAGCGGCACTAAACTTGGGTTGCTGAACACTATAAAGGAATGCATTCTGCGTATGGGTACGTCTAAAGCTACGTCTACGGAAGGTTTCACCTAGCTTAGACAGGGATTATCCTGTTCAAGAAGGAAAGCGTAAAAATGATTAAAAAGTGCTATAAACTAAGCCACCGCAAGCATTGGGCTATTTTGCTCTTGCATTTCTTCGTGCAGGTGTTTTGCTGCAGTTTTTTTTCGAAACAACAACAATCTTTATGATCGAGTGTCCCGATGCTCTCGTGCTGGTTGTTGTGCGAAAGTCAACGCAACGAAAACATGTGACGAAAATATAGAGAAATCAAAGATTTCGTGCATGCAAAACAATATTTGAGAAAATGCGCGATGTTGTTCGATTTCTGTCTCTATTGTTTCTTTGTTGTCGCTCTGTCTCTTTAGCATATGCTTCCTTCCTAAGGGCTGTTTGTTAAAACGATTGCAAAATAGAGAGAAAATTTGTATTTAGTAGATGACAGTGGACTAAATAGCTGAGGAAGACTTGACAGGCAAAGAAGAAATATGCAGAGGACCTCTCACATGTACCATCAGGCTTACACATGAGGGTTTCAGAAAATTGAAGTAAAAAACTAGGAAAGTCTCGATTCATTGTTATCATGTGATTTAAGATTAGCTAGTTTAGCAGCCCTGCGTTGTAAGACAGCAACTTTTTGCTCATTTTTCTACCTAATCGAACCGCGCATCGGCCCATGAAGTCGTTAGTCTTGAGGCGGTCGTAGTCCCAGACGGACACGTCAAGCCAACGCCGCCTCAGCTCCTTCTTCGGCACATCCATGAACACCACCGTCTGCTGCCAGTCAGGCTCCAGAGTATTTGACATGTACTTAGTTTGACGGATTAGATCGGGGCTGAAATTATCGCGGGGAATAACACTCATAAGCCTCTGACACCAGAGCTAAAGCTGACTAATTCTGTAGAGAATTAAAGCGAATGACAAGTAAAATATTTTTCTACCTTTCGTTAGGATCGGGCATCAGTCTGATCTTGACAAACGGATCAGCGAGTCCGTTAAGATCCATCGGCTGCAATCCCTTAGCCTGAGAGACGTGCACCGTTAGGCTGGAGTCGTACTCGTCGAATTGTAGCTGCAAGGCGATCTCGCCAGCTGTTTGCCAATGCGGATCGCCTGGCTCGTGAGGTGGCGGCAGTAGAACTCCAGCTCCGGTGCCAGAACCAGCCTGGTGCTGATGCTGGAGATGATGAGGATCGCTTGAGGACTGCTGGGATGAATGACCAGCTCTGCGCTGTTGCTGCTGCTGCTGTTGTTGCTGCTGCTGCTGCATCAGTTGATGTTGCTGCATCTGTTGTTGCTGTTGCATCTGTTGTTGCTGCTGCATCTGTTGTTGCTGCTGCATCTGTTGTTGCTGCTGCATCTGTTGTTGCTGCTGCATCTGTTGTTGCTGCTGCATCTGCTGTTGCTGCTGCATCTGTTGTTGCTGCTGCATCTGTTGTTGTTGCTGCTGCTGCTGCTGCTGCTGATGCTGCTGCTGCTGCTGAATTTGAGATGGGGAGCTTCGAGGAACAACCGCTCCAAGAGAAGCAAATGGGTCTGATTGTATCGATGTGGGAACTCCAAAGTCCTGTTGTTGTTGTTGTTGCTGCTGCTGCTGCAACTGATTTAACTGCTGGCCCGAGGCGTAACGTTGGAAAGGAAACTCGGATGTGTCCGCGATCCCCCGGGTCCACCGCCTACGCCAGCCGCTACGTCGAATAGGGACTTCTGAAATCCAGCTGAAGCTCCTGTGTTGTAGTAGAGAATGCGCGCATTTATTGATTTTATACGCGTATACGAGCTAATAATGAATATGACTTTATAGTCAGGCTTACTCGCACTAGTTGGACTGGACGGCATCGGAGGGCTGCCACAAGAGTCAAAACCGGGTGCCGATGTCAGCCGGCCTCGTTGATAATTGGATGCCTGCTGCTGCTGCTGCTGTTGCTGCTGTTGTTGTTGCTCTGGCAGTTGTCCGCCAAGATTGTGCTTGGTTCTTGAAGCCGAACCCTTCTGACGCATGCTGTCACTGATCTGAGTGAAGAGGTCTGTTGAAGGCAATGTTGAATGAATTAGTCTTGAGAAAGTCATCTTTTTAATTTTCGAAGTGAATTTTTTCATTGTAAATGCAATGCAAGACTCAGCTGAAGAAGGAAGTGAAGAGCAACGAAGGTTATAATTTTCTGATATTGTGACAACAGAAAACTAAAGAACTAGCAATTGAATGTTTTGATGACAACTTTTCATTTGTTGATTAAATATTGAAGCAGTATTGTTTAGCATCGAATTTATTGATAATTCCGTTAAACAGTCTTCACAACAACCAAAATGATACAGTCTATCTATTCAGTACTTAACAGACAATTTCTAATAGGCGTTTAGACACAGGTACGAGTACGTAACTTTGATTACAAATATACAGCACAATATGAACTACAACATGCGGGTTGCACAACATCTAGCGTCATTTTTTAGCCAAATCTTTCTCGTGTCAGCTTTTGATGATAGTTAAAACATTGTTTACGATGGGTCATAAATATACAGTGTATATTTTATAATAAATACAACAGCAATTGCGACTAGCTACTGTAGTCATTGAAGCTTGGGAGTATAACAGCATGAATTGCATATTTCAGGCAGGCGAGTGTGATAGGCTACTGCATTGTAAGACTTTAATTCAAAGTACGCAACGGTAGGCACACCGAGTAATCAATTGTCAGTTGGTTATAACAAATCTAAGAAAGGAAAGAGAAACTGAAACAAGATAATAACTAACAGCTCGAGGTCAGCTCCGGGTCTGAAAATTAAATTGAAAAGATAGTTCTTTACCAGGCTACGGAGAATTTCGAATCAAATTATTCTTGTTGCTTGTTTATGAATTTCAGAACTCGTACGTTCATTCGCGTATTTGTCTGCTACATGCCTCACTGCTACACGTAGCGGAGTTCAATAATATTATGAAGATAATCCACTGAATTTTGGAAAAGAGAAATAAACTCATTGAATAGACTGGCCTTAGATACAAGATGCAGAATTATACACGTTGTAAGTTTGCAAAGTTAACCACAGCTCAGTTGCGACCCAGTGTGTTTGGTGTATTTCGTGTACGTTCGTGACTCAAAAAAACAAGATCCTAACAATGCGCCGAACGCAAATCTTAGACGTTTATTAAGTAAAATTAAAAGTAAAGCAAAAAGAAACTAAAGCAAAAATAATAAGAGTAAAGCAATGGATAATTTAGCATGGGACTGCAGGATTGGGACCGGCCTTGTGATTGGTTAAAGTAGCTCAATGTCTAGCAGGGACTACCACTGATAATGCATTCGTGCTTAATGCATGCGAGTATTGGGGGGAGGGGTAACTTATTTCGGAGAGAGTAATGCTATATTTTCTCCCCAAAAAGTTTAATCTTTTAATAATATCTAAGTCCGATTTTCAGTTCCAGCTGATGACGGTATCTTTAATGTTTCAAAACTATATAAGACAGCATTGGCACACAGTTGAAGACAAGTGAAAGTAACCGATGCGTTGAGCTGTTTTAGAATCTTACCTGGATTCTCAGTGTAATTAACATTGTCGTACGTTGATACTAAACTGGGCATGTGGCCCCGTCTCATGCTTGACGCGGCCCCAGCGCCGGCTGCTGCGGATGAGGCACCACCGCCGGCAGCTGAAGCTGTCAGAGTGCCAGCAGTCCTGATCAAATCGGGTGGACACGGTCTGCATAGACAAGAGGGCGCGTGAGGAAATGAGAAATATTCATTAATTTTTTTATTCATTTCCCCTGCATTCAAAGTGAAAAAACATTTACCCGTAGAGAACACCCTAGTCTTCGTGTCAGCTTCTAAACCTGCTTTATGAAGTCTCCCAACGCCATCTGCACTTTTAAGACGTACGTCTTTACTTTGGACCTCTCTGCAGCAACTTTTGTCTCTTAGACCCAGTGTGCCTTACAGGGGATCGAATTGCTTTCTGTAAGAAGATGCAACCTTTTCTAACCAGCTAATTTTGCAACCGGTTTTGCTTCTGAAAAAAATCAATAAAAACTCTTAAGGACGCTTACAGTCTGACGACAACTTCAATCTCGTCAGTATCTGCTGAAGTTGCGAGGATTCTTTGAACCTCCTCGTAGCTTCGCTCCATTAAGCAGCATCCGTTCCATTCGACAATTTCGTCGCCCTCCTTGATGTCCGCCCTGAGCTTGTCGCACACGGAGCCAGCGATGATCTCCTTGACAAATGCGCCCTGGTGACCGTCTGGACAGATGCTGCCACCAACTATGATCAGGCCCACACCGTTTCCTAAATACAACATAATTGAACATGTGGTTGCATTTTTTGTTTAAATAAACCACTACCGTAGCCCCAATCCCAGCCGTTGATAACCCCACTAAGGTCTAAGTAGGTCTAATTATCTAAGGTCTCTATAGATAAAACTTCCGTCTTTGTAAAAATTATCACAAATTAATAACTATTGGTCTGTAAACTTTGTACAAGATTCAACGTTTGTATCGTTCTGTTTCGAAATTATTAACTTTTGTTTCCTGTTCGTTTTATGACGTAAGTTAATTTTTCAATGCATCCATCGAGAGAACTCATCTCGATACCACCAAAGCACCGATATTGAATTCTTAGCATTAAAATATTACGCTATATTTAAAACGTATAGACAAAGGACCTGAACAGCCAACACCACAATATTGTTTATCCATTTGAAAGCGAAGATCCTTATTACCACAATTGCGATGATATAAATGTCAAAATAAACCGAAGGAAGTTTTCGAGTTGATAAAATGTTTAAATTTAAACTCTAGGTAAACTGTCTGTTTTTAATATCGAAACCGAAGCATTTCAAAGTTGGAAAGTTCTGAAATTACGAGTATATTATTTTTTTCAGCTTTAGTTTTGATTGTTAAACACTTCTTGTTTTAAACATGATAGAACAGCGATCACTTACCTCTAGTCGACTTGTCTCGCGTGTCCCTCGTCAAAAGCAGTCTTTTAACCGGGAAGTCGTATCTTCTCGGGCGTCGGTCTCTGAACAGCTGCAGTTTGTGTGACATCAGAATGTGGGTTATTTGCTAATGCATTTATTAGCATTTACCCGAGCTTGTTTCATATAACTAAGCCACTATAGAAGTCCGTAGGTAATGAGTCAGACATTATTGATGTCAGTAGGTGGTGAGTCAGACGGTATTAATATCAGTAGGCGATGAGTTAGACGTTATTGATATCAGTAGGCGATGAGTCAGACGTTATTGATATCAGTAGGCGCTGATTCAGACGGTATTTATGTCAGTAGGTGGTGAGTCAGACGTTATTGATGTCAGTAGGTGGTGAGTCAGACGGTATTGATGTCAGTAGGCGGTGAGTTAGACGGTATTGATGTCAGTAGGCGGTGAGTCAGACGGTATTGATGTCAGTAGGCGGTGAGTCAGACGCCATGAGTCACATGCCGATAGTATTGGTATTACTAGACTCCAGCGCGAGAGAAAGCTCTAAGCTGCCCAACTTTTTTTATTAGAGGCAGTGGGGTTGTGTGCACCGTGGCGCACTTTAAGCGACATAGGCACACAACCGGCGAGAGGCATTACAGCCCATTCCGCCGACTCCCCTGAGCAGGCATACAAGCGCGCGGATACGTACGCAGGCACACACTCACACAGGAGTGTACAGCGGCCCTAACTTTATATTATCGTTAGGCATGTACACTTCACTGCGACTTGGGGGGTTGGCTCTCAAGGCCGTTAATTGCACGAGCAGAGCCAAGCCGAGATTGCAATCAGCCCCAAATTAATGTGACTGCACTTGGAATCGAACCTGGGTCGCGGGCACACCAGAGCCTGCGCTAGATCACTGGGCTACGGCCCCCTAAGCTGCCCAACTTAAAGAGCTGTTAATTTCCGCACTGTAATTAGCAAATGCCGGCCGCTTGCCTCACTTTGCTGCTTTCTTGCACGCTTGTATAAGCAAAATAAAATCTGGCATTATAAATGAAGGAAGGCGATGAGAGAGAAGTCCCCCCCCCCCGAAGAGAGTGCGACCAACTCAGATGGAAAAATAAATTAAAAGCAAAGAGAAGAGAGAACTCTCAGAGGCGGTTGACTCGGCTGAATAGAATGCAGATTGGCAGCCATTCTGAGCAATGGTCCGAGAAGGGGAAAAGTTTGCAAAACTGAGCAGAGTTTGCCTGAGGAAGCTAACTTTGCTTGCGCCCTCCTCCCCTACCCCACAGAATTTCCCTTTTTAACTCCCACTGCCCACTAAGCCCACTATCCCATCCAACAAACTCCCACATCGCTCGTGCCTGGTCCTCATTCAATAATTTATTGATCTAGTTGGCCGGGTGTAGGAGGAGAAATAGGTCTACGCCGTGTGTTTTGGGAGCTTTATGATGAACTGAGTCTAAGGACAACCTTAGTCCCTCGGTTCCTCCCTTCCCACCCTTCCCGTGCAGTGGTAGCTGCCTGCTCTCTTTCTGTTGGAAACATTTTATCCACAAGACCACCAGCTGTAATGCACTGAATTAATGCAATCAATATTAGCTCAACTCAAACTGAGTTTTCCTGCTCACTTGCACACTTCATGGTTGCAGTATAATAGGACTCAGATTGAGTACGTCTAGGTTGTTTGAGTAACAATATTATTGATTTATGATGGAAGCAAACTACAACTTGTACTTACATCGTCGACTCCACCTGAGAGTTGCTGCTGCTGCTGCTGCTGTGGATAATCATCGAACTCGTGAGCTACAGACTTCTTCGAGTAGGGATACTCATCCTTGAGTCCCGCTGTAAATTATAGTTTAGGTTTTTCGAATGAGACAGCGCAATGTCGAAGAGAATTATTAAAAGATACGCAAGACTGCCTGTTCACCGGACGTCTTACCGGACGAATGCGGCGGGAGCTGCTGCTGTTGCCGGTGAAAGTCCAGCAGCGGCATCGGCTGAATTGTTGCGCCTATAGTTGGATCGTAGATTCCCGATGTAGGCGGCAGATCGGCCATCATCTGCTGGTGCTGATGATGCAGTAGGTGAGGATTCTGCAGGTGGCCCCGAGGTTGAGGCTGTGCCTGCTCGTCGTAGTTAAACGGTAGAAAGAACTCATCGGGCATTGACTGTTGTTGGAGTTGTCTCGCTCCAACGTAGTCCGTCATTGATTCGTCATAAGGATAACCAGTAGCACCTGAAAGAGTGTGATGATGCTGCTGCTGCTGCTGCTGCTGATGCAGCATATGCGGATGCTGCGATTCAAATGGTGAATACGAGGACACTGCAGCGGCTGCCATCGCGGCTGCTCGACTTGGATGCTGAAGATGAAGATGGTGCTGCTGGTGCTGCTGATGCTGAAGACTGCTGTACCTCTGCATCTCCTCCTGGTATCGAATTGCTTCCTCAATCTGCCTTCGACGCCGTTCGATTTCGCGCTCGAGCTGGGCGATGCGATTCTCTTTCTTAATTAGCTCGTAGTCGAAGTTGCGCAAGTTTAGAACGCCGCTCTCGCTCTGCGACTCGTCCTGCAGATGATTGTAGAGTCGCTCCTGAGGATCCAACCGGCGCAGTTGATCGGAGGACAGGGAAATGTTCCGGCTGGATTGCTGCTGCTGTTGCTGCTGCTGCAATTCGTACGGATCGGAATCGGGCGGCACCAACTGGTAACCAGAGTTGATTGCTTCGGACGCGCTTGCCGAGTAGTAACCAGCTGATGAAGCTGACACCTGGTAGTTGGGATGCTGGGCATGGTGATACGGATGCTGCGGATGGTGATGGGGCCCCCAGCCGGACTCCATGGGAGACGACGCCATTCGATCGGTGATTCCCAATCGACCCGAGGAGTGACTTCTCGGCTGCATTATGGGTCGGCTGTAGCCGCCTGCCGCTCGCTGCTGCTGCTGCTGCATCAGCAAGTGCTGCTGCTGTCTGGAACGGCCCCTCGGTAGAGACTCGTATGCTGAGGTGGCGGCGGCGGCCGCTGCGGGCATCGAACCAATCTGTGAGGTACTGTAAACGGGCATTCCGGCCAGTTTCTCGCTAATTGCGCTCATCTGAGCTTGCTCCATATGGCGAATACCTTCGAGTTGTTGCTCAAGCCAGCGAATATCTTGCAGCTCGTTTAGCTGTTTGCGCCGCTCGTGCGTAACCATGAGCAGTTCTTGGTTGAGCAAAGCTTTCTGAGCTCGGAGATCGCGCGGCACGTCTGGCGGTAGTGCGCCATGCCGGGCTAGGCGCTGCTGTTGTTGAATTTGCTGCTGGATCTGCTGCTGCTGTTGTTGGCGTTGGTATCGGTTGGCGATGTAACGACTAGTTGCTGGGGAGCTTGACGGAGATGCTGCTGCTGCTGCTGCTGCTGCCGCTCCCTCCCGCTGCTGCTGATAAGCGTAGAAGGGCGCTAGAAGCAGATGCAGATGTGGCTGGAGTTGGAGAGGCAGATGCCGCAGAATGGGCTGCCGCCTCGCGTCGTTTGATCGCCTCAAGTTGGCGATCTAGTTCTTGAAGCTGGTGTCGCTGGTGTTGCTTCTGTTGTTGTTTTTGTCGTTGTTGTTGCTGTTGTTGCTGCTGCTGCTGCTGCTGCTGCTGCTGTTGTTGTTGCTTTTGCTGCTGCTGCTGCTGTTGTTGTTGTTGTTGTTGTTGTTGTTGTTGTTGTTGTTGTTGCTGCTGCTGTTGCTGCTGCTGCTGCTGCTGCTGCTGCTGAATCTGAGTAGCTGACTTGCTCTTTTCCTAAGGAGACAGAGAGAGTTGCAAATCTACGAAGTCACCTTTGATGAAGGATTATTTTGTGTGAAAACTTTTTCCAGAGCCTACCTCCCCCTCTATTTCTCTCCCTCTTCTTGAATTCGCACGGGACTAGCCAGCACTAGTAGGGACTCACCGATGCAGAGAGGAAGGTGGAGAATGAGAAAGTATGGAAAGAGGCGGACGGATAAAGGCTGGGAGCTGATCCCGTAGCGGGCTGCTATTGGCTGCAGGCAAATTGGCCTGGGGTGACGGTGGGGCTTTAGGCGGACAGTCGGGGTGGGAACTGGAATGCGCCGGTACGTGGAGGCTGGAAAAGAGGATGAGGAAGCGAGCGAGAGAGAAGGCTATGAGGGGGAGTTACAGGATGAGGATAGGCAAAGCGTATGATGAGCACATCGATTCTTTTCCTGCCTCTCTAGCGTCCAGGTCTACTCTCCCTCTCCGGTCTCTCTCCACCGACTCGCTCCCGCTGTTTTGTGTACTGCACAGCTGCCTCAGACTGCGGGGAGGGATTCGACCCTTGGCACAATTCTATTGCGAGAGAGACAAGGTGCAATGCAGTGTTGGGGGATATTTTTGGAGTAAGAAGGCAGGCTGTTTCACTGATAGTCGGCCATTGGCTGTCAACAGAAGCTGTGTAGCAACCAGGCTTTTTTCCTCTTCATCCCTCTTCTGCGTTCCGACACTCTCTTTTCTCTCTCCCTCTTTCGCTCTCTCGACCCGATCTCTTCTATCTCTTGTAGTCAAGGCAATATACATGTTAGGCCTTTAATCCTTGCACTCGACAAGTCTTTCTTTTCCCTCTGAGCTGATTTACTCGCGCCTCGCATTGGCGGGCGGCGGATGGGCAAAGAAGATTAAGGGAACAAAGGCCGAGCAGACTAGAGAATGCTGTTAGGCTTGGCTTGATCCAACGACTGACCCATGCTCACCTCTAGGGTTCTCTCTTCCTACTTTCCGATTGGCAAGAAAGCTTAGGACGGCTGCGTGATTAAAAAAAGGTTTTTCGAGTCAAAGGCATTACTGAGGAGTTTGATCTGCTGAGCGAGTCGAAGACTTGAAAGGAGAGACTGGAGAAGTGATTTAAGCAGATAGATGAGAAAGGATTAGGCAAGCGAACAGAAAGGGGATTTTCTCAACAGAGAGAGAGGGGGCTTTTTTAGGCATAAGCTCTTCGTCTACTCAAGCCCTCACATGACTGCATGCGGTGTGGATTGTGTGCGCTAGGGGCAGAGCAAAATAGCATTCTGCGTGGCCCTTCATCATCTCGTCTAAAGCTTCATCCACCCCTCTACAGTCCCTCCCCAAGCTTGCCACCCTCCTCCAGCCCCTGTCCCCAGAAGAAAGTTAAGTCTTCTGACACCTCCTCGCCTCCCGCCCAAGTTCGTCAGCTCAGTCCTCTCAAGGGCGGGGTCGTCTCCATGGCTAGATTGAAGAAGTGGGAAGAAAGCTGAGGCTGGGCAATGCAGGCTTCGTCCGGTTTCGCATCAACTTTTCTCTTACAGTTTCTATGCCTCATCAACTATAGGGGCTTTAAGGGTCAGAGCTAAACTTGGGCCTACAGTCTGTCAAACTCAGAGCCTTCATTCTTGCTTTGAATCACTAAATAGAATTCATTTAAATCGCTCTAATAAAATATAATACTAGTGCAAATAACTGATACGATTATCATAGAGCCGTGGAATCATCGGACAACAAGCGCTGACAGCGGATTCTGCCCATTCCGCTCTGACTCCTGAGCAGATTTTTTATTAGAGGCAGGGGGGTTGTGTGCACCGTGGCGCACTTTAAGCGACATAGGCACACAACCGGCGAGAGGCATTACTGCCTATTCCGCCGACTCCCCTGAGCAGGCATACAAGCGCGCGGATACGTACGCAGGCACACACTCACACAGGAGTGTACAGCGGCCCTAACTTTATTTTATCGTTAGGCATGTACACTTCACTGCGCCTTGGGGGTTGGCTCTCAAGGCCGTTAATTGCACGAGCAGATCCAAGCCGAGATTCCAATTCAGCCCCAAATTAATGTGACTGCACTTGGAATCAAGCCTGGGTCGCTGGCACACCAGAGCAGCTGCGCTACCGCTGGACTACGGCCCCCCTTCCTGAGCACATACAATCGCGCCAATACTGTACGTATGCGGGCACTCATACACACGTTCACACAGGGTGTACCAGCGGTCCTGACTTTCTAATCCTCAGGCATGTACACTCTCTGTACCTTGGAGGTTGACCTTCGTGGTTGCTAATCGCACGACAGCCTGCCGATCAATATCCCTGCACACGGAAGGCCCAAAAGAATGTGGAAGCGCACCACGGGACTCGTGGCGCAAGAGGTCAGATGCGTTTACCACTGTCATCGAAACGATTTCCTTTTCTGCCTTCTCTCGGTCTGCACTCTACCCCAACTCTGTAACAACAGAATAGATCCAGGCAGCAACCAAAGCACAGAAACTTCTCTTCCGTAATCAAACGGATTGCTTGCTCTCCGAAACTAACTGACTGCCACTCGGAGGGTAGCGATAGGGAATGATTGAAGCAAGCACAAGCGATTGCTTTCAGACATTGATTTCCTGCTGGCTGAAATTGCCGCATGCAGCTTGCTGAGGCAGAACAACGGAACGAAAAAGGTGAGAGGTTCAGGCTGAGAAAGCATTTGGGAGGCGAGATACAGCAGAATTGTGCCAGCTTTCCGTAGTCTATAATTTCTAAATCGATTTTCGAGGAATACTAAACATCATAAATAAACATTTTGGAGCGCATATTTCCATAAATTATTAGGGCTCAAGAAGAAGACACAGACTCGAGATTTTCCATTTAAGTAGACCACCATATATTGGTTTTTAGCTAGTTGTAAGGGGCTGAGTTAGTTTAGTGTCAGGGACTGAGTTAGTTTAGTGTCAGGGACTGAGTTAGTTTAGTGTCAGGGACTGAGTTAGTTTAGTGTCAGGGACTGAGTTAGTTTAGTTTCAGGGACTGTGTTAGTTTAGTGTCAGGGACTGAGTTAGTTTAGTGTCAGGGGCTGAGTTAGTTTAGTGTCAGGGACTGAGTTAGTTTAGTGTCAGGGACTGAGTTAGTTTAGTGTCAGGGACTGAGTTAGTTTAGTGTCAGGGACTGAGTTAGTTTAGTGTCAGGGACTGAGTTAGTTTAGTGTCAGGGACTGAGTTATTTAGTGTCAGGGACTGAGTTAGTTTAGTTTCAGGGACTGAGTTAGTTTAGTTTCAGGGACTGTGTTAGTTTAGTGTCAGGGACTGAGTTAGTTTAGTGTCAGGGACTGAGTTAGTTTAGTGTCAGGGACTGAGTTAGTTTAGTGTCAGGGACTGAGTTAGTTTAGTGTCAGGGACTGAGTTAGTTTAGTGTCAGGGACTGAGTTAGTTTAGTGTCAGGGACAGAGTTATTTTGGGTCAGGGACTGAGTTAGTTTAGTGTCAGGGACTGAGTTAGTTTAGTGTCAGGGACTGTGTTAGTTTAGTGTCAGGGACTGAGTTAGTTTAGTGTCAGGGACTGAGTTAGTTTAGTGTCAGGGACTGAGTTATTTTGGGTCAGGGACTGAGTTACTTTAGTGTCAGGGACTGAGTTAGTTTAGTGTCAGGGACTGAGTTAGTTTAGTGTCAGGGACTGAGTTACTTTAGCGTCAGGCGCTGTGTTATTTTGGGTCAGGGACTGAGTTACTTTAGCGTCAGGCGCTGTGTTATTTTGGGTCAGGGACTGAGTTAGTTTAGCGTCAGGGACTGAGTTACTTTAGCGTCAGGCGCTGTGTTATTTTGGGTCAGGGACTGAGTTACTTTAGCGTCAGGCGCTGTGTTATTTTGGGTCAGGGACTGAGTTAGTTTAGCGTCAGGGACTGAGTTAGTTTAGCGTCAGGCGCTGTGTTATTTTGGGTCAGGGACTGAATTAGTTTAGCGTCAGGGACTGAGTTAGTTTAGCGTCAGGCGCTGTGTTAGGATATTTAGACATATTGGAAAAATAAGAAGCTTGTTGTTGTGCATTTGGCCTGTAAATAGACATGCACGAGAAACCTCAACTCTCCCTCCTTGCCTCACTCGCTCTCTCTGTGTCTCTCAATATGATCGATTTCTCAGCGCTACTTCGAAGTATTTTTAGCAGCAAACGATTTTTCTTAACTAAACCGAAGAAGCGCCGAGAAATTGCTCAACCTGGGTTGGCTCCTTTCAGTTTAAACCAGCGGCTGCACTTTCACGTTCTGGGCACTGCTTCCACAAGTTTCTGGGTTCACCCGCCAGCAAGCTCAAACAGACAAACAACTCACCCACCTCCCAGCTCAGCTCTCTGCGCCCCGCGAGATCCCTGGATGAAAGTTCCTTAGACGCATCGAGTAGGCATCTCTTCCCGCTAAGGGGAGCCGTTTGCTGGGATCCTCATAGCAACCCACACCCTTCCAAAAACCCCTGGATGGCGAGCTTCTCAAGCCCCCGGGCCCAGCCTCTCCCCTGCCCTCCTCAGCAACGAATTTCCAAGTTAATTTCCAACCAGCCTACCCCGCCTCTCCAGAATCCGCTCCCTACAGTTAGGAGCTTCATCATCAATTCTGAGAGCAAAGCATGGCCTGCTGTGGGGCAGAAATTTTCTTTAAAACCTTCAATCTCTCCTTCTTCTCTCTCGTCTCTCTCGCTCAAAACTTCAGATTCGGCCAAGAAACTGCGCACACGTACCCCCCATGATCAAGGCTTCCGTGACCCAATCTGAAGAAACTTATTTCTTTATCCAAAAGAATCCTACATCATCCAGAGCAGACAGAATCCTTGGCAGCTTATAAGTTGAAGTCTAGAGCATGTCTTCTCTCTCTCTCTCTCTCTCTCTCTCTCTCTCTCTCTCTCTCTCTCTCTCTCTCTCTCTCTCTCTCTCTCTCTCTCTCTCTCCATCGTTTCACTAATGAGTTTGCATAAGGTAATTTCATATCCAGTGGAACAGATCGGGAAGCCTCGAGAGTCTCAGCCAACTTTCCAATAAAGAAACTCGACCAAGCGGTGCAGGTTGGAGGGGGAGTTACAGAATTTTGTTATATTTGTTCTATTGCTGACTTCGTACTCTGAAATTTTCCGGTTTGATCGCAAGAATTCGTTTTATCATTTTATTGAATCACGAAGGATCCGTAAATTTATTCATTTTAGTTTTGTTATAATACTTAGTTTTTCAGCTAATGCTTTTTCTCAAACGTGATATGAGCCAAGTTCTGTTTTTATCTTCTAATGTTCGTTAAAATGCACTGTTTCTTTTTATTTTGATAACGACACAAAATAACTGACGATATTAATTGTGTTTTGCTTAATTCCTAATGATTATATCCATTGCAAAATTAGCTTGATTTATTAATGCATTGCAATTTAAATATAGGTCTAATGGAATTTACAGGAAGTTTCTACGCATTATAACAATTTGTTATTATTTTTTAACAATCAGCAACTTTAATTTAGTATGACGTAATTTGTTATAATAATAATATAATTGAATAATATTAAAGACACTAATAACTAAATGCAGATAAAATTCATAGAAATACGAAATGGCTAAATGACAGAACATTTCTAGAAGTGTAAAAATTAATGTAGTACTTTTTCATACACTTAGCTTAAAAATCAGTTTTCAACCGATCAGTTGGCTGTGAAAAATTAATTGAACTTGACTAGACAAATACTAAGGTACGAGTATATGCTATCTTTCTCTCTCAGCTCTCAATATTGGATTGATTTCTGGTCATTTACCCAGCGACCCAAAATGAATTTTAGTTGCAAGAACAGCAAGTATGCTTCACTGCTCACCACTGCTCAACTCATGCGTGTTTCACTAGAGACCCTGCGAGACTCCATTTTTGAGAAGTCTTCCTGCCATGCAATTAAGCAGATGAACTTGATTTGATTGAATCGGTGGCCCAACAGTACAGATACGTACAATAGGAACTTCACGATAGAGTCAAAATTGTTTGAAGCTTTACGCTATTATTCTGTCTGTCTGTCTGTCTGTCTGTCCGTCGGTCTGTCTGTCTGTCTGTCTGTCTGTCTGTCTGTCTGTCTGTCTGTCTGTCTGTCTGTCTGTCTGTCTGTCTGTCTGTCTGTCTGTCTGTCTGTCTGTCTGTCTGTCTGTCTGTCTGTCTGTCTGTCTGTCTGTCTGTCTGTCTGTCTGTCTGTCTGTCTGTCTGTCTGTCTGTCTGTCTGTCTGTCTGTCTGTCTGTCTGTCTGTCTGTCTGTCTGTCTGTCTGTCTGTCTGTCTGTCTGTCTGTCTGTCTGTCTGTCTGTCTGTCTGTCTGTCTGTCTGTCTGTCTGTCTGTCTGTCTGTCTGTCTGTCTGTCTGTCTGTCTGTCTGTCTGTCTGTCTGTCTGTCTGTCTGTCTGTCTGTCTGTCTGTCTGTCTGTCTGTCTGTCTGTCTGTCTGTCTGTCTGTCTGTCTGTCTGTCTGTCTGTCAGAGTGTCTGTCTGTCTGTCTGTCTGTCTGTCTGTCTGTCTGTCTGTCTGTCTGTCTGTCTGTCTGTCTGTCTGTCTGTCTGTCTGTCCAATGGTAATTAGCTTCACCCTCAGTTGTTTGAGCAGTCTCACACCGCATCCAATATTCAGATAGTATTAACTCAAGCTTAAAAAGTCTCTCAGATACGTCGTTAATATTTCTCTAGAACAGCATTCCAGATCTTCCCTGCCTGAATACGTAATTCCAACCGGGACAAATTTCTAAAAATCATGCATGATTTAACGGGCAGATTACAATTCTAGAACATCAGCCGATGTCTGTACGACAGCAGTGTTCGCAGTAATTAATAAAATTTAATTTGTAACCCAAGCTCGAATGCAAATTTTTCTCTTAGATTATTCTCCATCAGTGAACTACAGAGAAAGCACCGAAGCCCCTTACTAAAATCCCGAGAGACGAGAGGGAAATTCAAATTTCTGGATGAATCCATTTTTCAGAATTGGTTGCTGGCTGTAGGCATAAAAGTCATCTATTTCTAGTGCTGTTCTGTTTCAGTGATTGGCATTTAAAAAGCATTGAGAAACAGGAAGGTATTTAAGACTTTATCCAACAGTATAATGCTTGCAAGGATTTGTGTTGCTGTCAGGAAACGACAGCAATCTCCTCCCCCCTTTTACGCGTGCGTCCATCATGGATTCTGTTTATTAACCTGTTCTAAATATGATACTTGAGCAAATTGTAAAAGTTTATATTTTTTTGCTATAAAATACGAGAGATGGAAAAATAATCTACTACAAGTAGTCACACACGGATTCGAAATTAATTCAAGAAGCAAAGCGCATACAAAAGATGTGCGAGGCCAAAAAAAGAGAGCAAATACCCCGAATCGAATGCACTCACCTGGGCTGCAGGCTTGTCCTTGTCTCCGCCGCTTCCTTGTCGAACGACGACGTTGCTGCTGATTTGGCCTGCAATTTTCATGCCCTGACTAC
>NIVC01000707.1:0-109778 GCA_002269645.1 Macrostomum lignano
CATCTTCGTCTGCTACAAGTTCACAAAATGTTGCAGATTCAAGACGGTGTAGAGATCAGCACGACTCGTCAAGGACCTCAGCGTCGGCAACAAACTCGTCAAGTGTGAGTAGGGCAGACACCCGCCATCAGCAACAGCAACCGGTGCAACACCAGGACCAGTCTCCCAGGGCCTCGAGTTCATCAACTGCCGTTCGAACAGCTTCGTCGCGTTTCTGACGATCTGCGACCATCTCGAAATCATCATCAGCAGCAAATTCCTCATCGCGGTATTGTCTCAGCCGGTAGCTCACCTGCGACTTCTAGGCGGACAACAGGAGAGCAGGACACCGGCGACTCAAGACGTCAGCATCAACAGCAACACCACTTGAGCAATCAAGTTCTGAGGGTTCCCCAAGAAAATTGCGACATCATTCACAGCAGCAGCAGCAGCAGCAGCAGCAGCAGCAGCAGCAGCAGCAGCAACTCAGACAACCAAACTCGCCAAAATCAGCGCCAACGTCAGAACCAAGCTTATCTGCTGCAGCAGTCAGAGTGACGGCGCCAGACGATTCGTCATTGGCCACAGCGTCAAACTCAGCCTAGAAGAAACGTAGCTAGCGAGTCTGACGCATCACCTCCGCATTTGCCACACCAATACTACCACTCGCACCATCTGCAGCACCAGCATCAGCACGCAAGCTTTCGCAGAACAGGCGCACCACAGTCGATAGATGCTTCAACTGGCTCGGTGCACCAACTGCTGTTGGCGCATTTGAAAGCCCACCGGTGTCCACGACAGCGTCGCACTCGTTCCCAGAGTTTTACGGCTTGTCGCCGCCACTGTCGCCGCTAAGCACCGAGAGAGGCGCTCTACGCGCAGCCGTACACCGAGATGGTTGCTCCCGATGACGATGAGGATGTCGATAGCGCTACAGACGTGATCGGAAAGACGACTCTGAAGGACGAAGAGCCACTTCCAAAGAACCGTCAACACGCAGCTTATCCCAGGAGGCAAAGCCAACACCGGTTGAGTCGCAGTCGTCTTCTGCTGCTTCAGCTGCTCCGTCGACCGTAGAAGCCACCGAAGCATCGAGACGAATTAAACAAACGACGACTGAAGGAAAACTTGCACGTGAAAGCGCTACCATGGACTTAGCGTCCTACGCCGCCACGATTGCTTCAAGTACGGACTCGCTAACGCTGGACACTGTTCAGCAGACCAGCACAGCGAATCGAAGTTTCGCAAAATGGAAGAAGTAGCCGTTGTTAGGATGGTTGCTAAAGAAGCGAGACAGCATCGCCAGCTATGGCAGCTATGCAGGAAAAGCGTCGCATGACAGGACGTCTAGTAGAGACTGCACCACCAACTCCTGCAAGAGGAGCGCCGGCTGCGGTGGCATCGCAGCAGCAACCGTTACCGGCGGGACGACGCAAATCCCTTCACCACCTCCTGTGCCACCGCCGCCGCCTCCGCCTTTGTCACCTCCTCTACAAGAGCAGCAACAGCAGCGAACTCAACGAGGACCTCCGCCACCGTCGTTAGCCGAAGCTGCCGCATCGTCAGCCGCAGCCGTGGCAATCTCCGCGCCGTGGCGACATCGACGGCTCAATCGGTGTCTCCGCCGCCGCCGCCACCGCCGGCGCAGTTTCAAACGCCAGAGTCGCAGAGCCAGAGAAAACCGTCGACTCGATCCGTCCGAGATAGATCGGACAGCAGTGCGTCCAACAGTACCGTATTCGAGTCCCCGGTGGTGCCGACAAGAGCTGTCCAGGTTAAATCGACTCTCTACCAGCAGGCCTCAGCTCTGCCGCCACCAACCCAGATGGAAGCCCGGAATCAACCCAGACAGTCCAAGCTGGAGCACCTGGGCTGGTCGAATTTTCGAAGTTTCGATTAGCAAAATCTGCGCCAACTCCGTCGCTGCCACCTCAAACGATGCCAAAACCGTCTGTTAGTCGAGGAAGTGTCAAAATTCACGACGTTAATTATGTGACGCAATTACCGGTACAGCCTGAGATAACTTCATATTTACCTCAGCAGCACCCGTCTCCGCCTCAGCAAAATCCCGCTCAGAAGCAGCAGAGGAAACCGCAGTCACCCCCAGAAGAGGTTGAAGCAGTCGAGGAAACCATCGTTAAAACAACGGCCGCTCCAAAGCCTTCCCTTGCCGCCATCGCACTTCCCGACCAGCAAGCTGACGACAAGCCAGAAATTGATTACGATCGAAGCCTGGCCTCGCCTGAAATGGCCCAAGGCCGGATGAACTTCTCGTCACCAACGACGCTTTCGCAGCCGGTCTTGACGGATGCGGGAGTTCAGCAATTGCCGACGGCGAGACACCAGCGGCAGCAGAGCCTCCGAGTGGAGCAGCAGCAATCTTTGCCGAAGCAGAGATCCCTGGATGAGCGATCGCAAATGCCTGGGGGAGGATTCTTTTCGACTGTCGGTGGACTGTTCTCTGCCAGCCGACAGACGCCGCCACCGCCGCAGCCGCCGCCTTCGACACCTCCAGCGTCTCAGGAGCAGCCAACGCAGTCTCAGCCTTTGCACTTGACTCAACAAGGCGGTCTCAGCGGCTTCTTTAGTAGTCAGGGCATGAAAATTGCAGGCCAAATCAGCAACGTCGTCGTTCGACAAGGAAGCGGCGGAGACAAGGACAAGCCTGCAGCCCAGGTGAGTGCATTCGATTCGGGGTATTTGCTCTCTTTTTTTGGCCTCGCACATCTTTTGTATGCGCTTTGCTTCTTGAATTAATTTCGAATCCGTGTGTGACTACTTGTAGTAGATTATTTTTCCATCTCTCGTATTTTATAGCAAAATATAAATTTTACAATTTGCTCAAAGTATCATATTTAGAACAGGTTAATAAACAGAATCCATGATGGACGCACGCGTAAAAGGGGGGAGGAGATTGCTGTCGTTTCCTGACAGCAACACAAATCCTTGCAAGCATTATACTGTTGGATAAAGTCTTAAATACCTTCCTGTTTCTCAATGCTTTTTAAATGCCAATCACTGAAACAGAACAGCACTAGAAATAGATGACTTTTATGCCTACAGCCAGCAACCAATTCTGAAAAATGGATTCATCCAGAAATTTGAATTTCCCTCTCGTCTCTCTGGGGATTTTAGTAAGGGGCTTCGGTGCTTTCTCTGTAGTTCACTGATGGAGAATAATCTAAGAGAAAAATTTGCATTCGAGCTTGGGTTACAAATTAAATTTTATTAATTACTGCGAACACTGCTGTCGTACAGACATCGGCTGATGTTCTAGAATTGTAATCTGCCCGTTAAATCATGCATGATTTTTAGGAATTTGTCCCGGTTGGAATTACGTATTCAGGCAGGGAAGATCTGGAATGCTGTTCTAGAGAAATATTAACGACGTGTCTGAGAGACTTTTTAAGCTTGAGTTAATACTATCTGAATATTGGATGCGGTGTGAGACTGCTCAAACAACTGAGGGTGAAGCTAATTACCATTGGACAGACAGACAGACAGACAGACAGACAGACAGACAGACAGACAGACAGACAGACAGACAGACAGACAGACAGACAGACAGACAGACAGACAGACACTCTGACAGACAGACAGACAGACAGACAGACAGACAGACAGACAGACAGACAGACAGACAGACAGACAGACAGACAGACAGACAGACAGACAGACAGACAGACAGACAGACAGACAGACAGACAGACAGACAGACAGACAGACAGACAGACAGACAGACAGACAGACAGACAGACAGACAGACAGACAGACAGACAGACAGACAGACAGACAGACAGACAGACAGACAGACAGACAGACAGACAGACAGACAGACAGACAGACAGACAGACAGACAGACAGACAGACAGACAGACAGACAGACAGACAGACAGACAGACAGACAGACAGACAGACAGACAGACAGACAGACAGACAGACAGACAGACAGACAGCCAGACAGACAGACAGACAGACAGACAGACAGACAGACAGACAGACAGACAGACAGACAGACAGGCAGACAGGCAGACAGACAGACAGACAGACAGACAGACAGACCGACGGACAGACAGACAGACAGACAGAATAATAGCGTAAAAGCTTCAAACAATTTTGACTCTATCGTGAAGTTCCTATTGTACGTATCTGTACTGTTGGGCCACCGATTCAATCAAATCAAGTTCATCTGCTTAATTGCATGGCAGGAAGACTTCTCAAAAATGGAGTCTCGCAGGGTCTCTAGTGAAACACGCATGAGTTGAGCAGTGGTGAGCAGTGAAGCATACTTGCTGTTCTTGCAACTAAAATTCATTTTGGGTCGCTGGGTAAATGACCAGAAATCAATCCAATATTGAGAGCTGAGAGAGAAAGATAGCATATACTCGTACCTTAGTATTTGTCTAGTCAAGTTCAATTAATTTTTCACAGCCAACTGATCGGTTGAAAACTGATTTTTAAGCTAAGTGTATGAAAAAGTACTACATTAATTTTTACACTTCTAGAAATGTTCTGTCATTTAGCCATTTCGTATTTCTATGAATTTTATCTGCATTTAGTTATTAGTGTCTTTAATATTATTCAATTATATTATTATTATAACAAATTACGTCATACTAAATTAAAGTTGCTGATTGTTAAAAATAATAACAAATTGTTATAATGCGTAGAAACTTCCTGTAAATTCCATTAGACCTATATTTAAATTGCAATGCATTAATAAATCAAGCTAATTTTGCAATGGATATAATCATTAGGAATTAAGCAAAACACAATTAATATCGTCAGTTATTTTGTGTCGTTATCAAAATAAAAAGAAACAGTGCATTTTAACGAACATTAGAAGATAAAAACAGAACTTGGCTCATATCACGTTTGAGAAAAAGCATTAGCTGAAAAACTAAGTATTATAACAAACTAAAATGAATAAATTTACGGATCCTTCGTGATTCAATAAAATGATAAAACGAATTCTTGCGATCAAACCGGAAAATTTCAGAGTACGAAGTCAGCAATAGAACAAATATAACAAAATTCTGTAACTCCCCTCCAACCTGCACCGCTTGGTCGAGTTTCTTTATTGGAAAGTTGGCTGAGACTCTCGAGGCTTCCCGATCTGTTCCACTGGATATGAAATTACCTTATGCAAACTCATTAGTGAAACGATGGAGAGAGAGAGAGAGAGAGAGAGAGAGAGAGAGAGAGAGAGAGAGAGAGAGAGAGAGAGAGAGAGAGAGAAGACATGCTCTAGACTTCAACTTATAAGCTGCCAAGGATTCTGTCTGCTCTGGATGATGTAGGATTCTTTTGGATAAAGAAATAAGTTTCTTCAGATTGGGTCACGGAAGCCTTGATCATGGGGGGGTACGTGTGCGCAGTTTCTTGGCCCGAATCTGAAGTTTTGAGCGAGAGAGACGAGAGAGAAGAAGGAGAGATTGAAGGTTTTAAAGAAAATTTCTGCCCCACAGCAGGCCATGCTTTGCTCTCAGAATTGATGATGAAGCTCCTAACTGTAGGGAGCGGATTCTGGGAGAGGCGGGGTAGGCTGGTTGGAAATTAACTTGGAAATTCGTTGCTGAGGAGGGCAGGGGAGAGGCTGGGCCCGGGGGCTTGAGAAGCTCGCCATCCAGGGGTTTTTGGAAGGGTGTGGGTTGCTATGAGGATCCCAGCAAACGGCTCCCCTTAGCGGGAAGAGATGCCTACTCGATGCGTCTAAGGAACTTTCATCCAGGGATCTCGCGGGGCGCAGAGAGCTGAGCTGGGAGGTGGGTGAGTTGTTTGTCTGTTTGAGCTTGCTGGCGGGTGAACCCAGAAACTTGTGGAAGCAGTGCCCAGAACGTGAAAGTGCAGCCGCTGGTTTAAACTGAAAGGAGCCAACCCAGGTTGAGCAATTTCTCGGCGCTTCTTCGGTTTAGTTAAGAAAAATCGTTTGCTGCTAAAAATACTTCGAAGTAGCGCTGAGAAATCGATCATATTGAGAGACACAGAGAGAGCGAGTGAGGCAAGGAGGGAGAGTTGAGGTTTCTCGTGCATGTCTATTTACAGGCCAAATGCACAACAACAAGCTTCTTATTTTTCCAATATGTCTAAATATCCTAACACAGCGCCTGACGCTAAACTAACTCAGTCCCTGACGCTAAACTAACTCAGTCCCTGACGCTAAACTAATTCAGTCCCTGACCCAAAATAACACAGCGCCTGACGCTAAAGTAACTCTGTCCCTGACGCTAAACTAACTCAGTCCCTGACCTAAAATAACACAGCGCCTGACGCTAAAGTAACTCAGTCCCTGACCCAAAATAACACAGCGCCTGACGCTAAAGTAACTCAGTCCCTGACGCTAAACTAACTCAGTCCCTGACCCAAAATAACACAGCGCCTGACGCTAAAGTAACTCAGTCCCTGACCCAAAATAACACAGCGCCTGACGCTAAAGTAACTCAGTCCCTGACACTAAACTAACTCAGTCCCTGACACTAAACTAACTCAGTCCCTGACACTAAAGTAACTCAGTCCCTGACCCAAAATAACTCAGTCCCTGACACTAAACTAACTCAGTCCCTGACACTAAACTAACTCAGTCCCTGACACTAAACTAACACAGTCCCTGACACTAAACTAACTCAGTCCCTGACACTAAACTAACTCAGTCCCTGACCCAAAATAACTCTGTCCCTGACACTAAACTAACTCAGTCCCTGACACTAAACTAACTCAGTCCCTGACACTAAACTAACTCAGTCCCTGACACTAAACTAACTCAGTCCCTGAAACTAAACTAACTCAGTCCCTGACACTAAACTAACTCAGTCCCTGACACTAAACTAACACAGTCCCTGAAACTAAACTAACTCAGTCCCTGAAACTAAACTAACTCAGTCCCTGACACTAAACTAACTCAGTCCCTGACACTAAACTAACTCAGTCCCTGACACTAAACTAACTCAGTCCCTGACACTAAACTAACTCAGCCCCTTACAACTAGCTAAAAACCAATATATGGTGGTCTACTTAAATGGAAAATCTTGAGTCTGTGTCTTCTTCTCGAGCCCTAATAATTTTTGGAAATATGCGCTCCAAAATGTTTATTTATGATGTTTAGGATTCCTCGAAAATCGATTTAGAAATTATAGACTACGGAAAGCTGGCACAATTCTGCTGTATCTCGCCTCCCAAATGCTTTCTCAGCCTGAACCTCTCACCTTTTTCGTTCCGTTGTTCTGCCTCAGCAAGCTGCATGCGGCAATTTCAGCCAGCAGGAAATCAATGTCTGAAAGCAATCGCTTGTGCTTGCTTCAATCATTCCCTATCGCTACCCTCCGAGTGGCAGTCAGTTAGTTTCGGAGAGCAAGCAATCCGTTTGATTACGGAAGAGAAGTTTCTGTGCTTTGGTTGCTGCCTGGATCTATTCTGTTGTTACAGAGTTGGGGTAGAGTGCAGACCGAGAGAAGGCAGAAAAGGAAATCGTTTCGATGACAGTGGTAAACGCATCTGACCTCTTGCGCCACGAGTCCCGTGGTGCGCTTCCACATTCTTTTGGGCCTTCCGTGTGCAGGGATATTGATCGGCAGGCTGTCGTGCGATTAGCAACCACGAAGGTCAACCTCCAAGGTACAGAGAGTGTACATGCCTGAGGATTAGAAAGTCAGGACCGCTGGTACACCCTGTGTGAACGTGTGTATGAGTTCCCGCATACGTACAGTATTGGCGCGATTGTATGTGCTCAGGAAGGGGGGCCGTAGTCCAGCGGTAGCGCAGCTGCTCTGGTGTGCCAGCGACCCAGGCTTGATTCCAAGTGCAGTCACATTAATTTGGGGCTGAATTGGAATCTCGGCTTGGATCTGCTCGTGCAATTAACGGCCTTGAGAGCCAACCCCCCAAGGCGCAGTGAAGTATACATGCCTAACGATAAAATAAAGTTAGGGCCGCTGTACACTCCTGTGTGAGTGTGTGCCTGCGTACGTATCCGCGCGCTTGTATGCCTGCTCAGGGGAGTCGGCGGAATAGGCAGTAATGCCTCTCGCCGGTTGTGTGCCTATGTCGCTTAAAGTGCGCCAGGGTGCACACAACCCCCCTGCCTCTAATAAAAAATCTGCTCAGGAGTCAGAGCGGAATGGGCAGAATCCGCTGTCAGTGCTTGTTGTCCGATGATTCCACGGCTCTATGATAATCGTATCAGTTATTTGCACTAGTATTATATTTTATTAGAGCGATTTAAATGAATTCTATTTAGTGATTCAAAGCAAGAATGAAGGCTCTGAGTTTGACAGACTGTAGGCCCAAGTTTAGCTCTGACCCTTAAAGCCCCTATAGTTGATGAGGCATAGAAACTGTAAGAGAAAAGTTGATGCGAAACCGGACGAAGCCTGCATTGCCCAGCCTCAGCTTTCTTCCCACTTCTTCAATCTAGCCATGGAGGCGACCCCGCCCTTGAGAGGACTGAGCTGAGGAACTGGGCGGGAGGCGAGGAGGTGTCAAGACTTAACTTTCTTCTGGGGACAGGGGCTGGAGGAGGGTGGCAAGCTTGGGGAGGGACTGGAGAGGGGTGGATGAAGTTATAGACGAGATGATGAAGGGCCACGCAGAATGCTATTTTGCTCTGCCCCTAGCGCACACAATCCACACCGCATGCAGTCATGTGAGGGCTTGAGTAGACGAAGAGCTTATGCCTAAAAAAGCCCCCCCTCTCTCTGTTGAGAAAATCCCCTTTCTGTTCGCTTGCCTAATCCTTTCTCATCTATCTGCTTAAATCACTTCTCCAGTCTCTCCTTTCAAGTCTTCGACTCACTCAGCAGATCAAACTCCTCAGTAGTGCCTTTGACTCGAAAAAACTTTTTTTAATCACGCAGCCGTCCTAAGCTTTCTTGCCAATCGGAAAGTAGGAAGAGAGAACACTAGAAGAGAGCATGGGTCAGTCGTTGGATCAAGCCAAGCCTAAAAGCATTCTCTAGTCTGCTCGGCCTTTGTTCCCTTAATCTTCTTTGCCCATCCGCCGCCCGCCAATGCGAGGCGCGAGTAAATCAGCTCAGAGGGAAAAGAAAGACTTGTCGAGTGCAAGGATTAAAGGCCTAACATGTATATTGCCTTGACTACAAGAGATAGAAGAGATCGGGTCGAGAGAGCGAAAGAGGGAGAGAGAAAAGAGAGAGTGTTGGAACGCAGAAGAGGGATGAAGAGGAAAAAAGCCTGGTTGCTACACAGCTTCTGTTGACAGCCAATGGCCGACTGTCAGTGAAACAGCCTGCCTTCTTACTCCAAAAATATCCCCCAACACTGCATTGCAGCCTGTCTCTCTCGCAATAGAATTGTGCCAAGGGTCGAATCCCCTCCCCGCAGTCTGAGGCAGCTGTGCAGTACACAAAACAGCGGGAGCGAGTCGGTGGAGAGAGACCGGAGAGGCAGAGTAGACCTGGACGCTAGAGAGGCAGGAAAAGAATCGATGTGCTCATCATACGCTTTGCCTATCCTCATCCTGTAACTCCCCCCTCATAGCCTTCTCTCTCGCTCGCTTCCTCATCCTCTTTTCCAGCCTGCACGTACCGGCGCATTCCAGTTCCCACCCCGACTGTCCGCCTAAAGCCCCACCGTCACCCCAGGCTAATTTGCCTGCAGCCAATAGCAGCCCGCTACGGGATCAGCTCCCAGCCCCCTGCCTTTATCCGTCGGCCTCTTTCCATACTTTCTCATTCTCCACCTTCCTCTCTGCATCGGTGAGTCCCTACTAGTGCTGGCTAGTCCCGTGCGAATTCAAGAAGAGGGAGAGAAATAGAGGGGGAGGAAGGCTCTGGAAAAAGTTTTCACACAAAATAATCCTTCATCAAAGGTGACTTCGTAGATTTGCAACTCTCTCTGTCTCCTTAGGAAAAGAGCAAGTCAGCTACTCAGATTCAGCAGCAGCAGCAGCAGCAGCAGCAGCAACAGCAGCAACAACAACAACAACAACAACAACAACAACAACAACAACAACAACAGCAGCAGCAGCAGCAAAAGCAACAACAACAGCAGCAGCAGCAGCAGCAGCAGCAGCAACAACAGCAACAACAACGACAAAAACAACAACAGAAGCAACACCAGCGACACCAGCTTCAAGAACTAGATCGCCAACTTGAGGCGATCAAACGACGCGAGGCGGCAGCCCATTCTGCGGCATCTGCCTCTCCAACTCCAGCCACATCTGCATCTGCTTCTAGCGCCCTTCTACGCTTATCAGCAGCAGCGGGAGCGGGAGCGGCAGCAGCAGCAGCAGCAGCAGCAGCATCTCCGTCAAGCTCCCCAGCAACTAGTCGTTACATCGCCAACCGATACCAACGCCAACAACAGCAGCAGCAGATCCAGCAGCAAATTCAACAACAGCAGCGCCTAGCCCGGCATGGCGCACTACCGCCAGACGTGCCGCGCGATCTCCGAGCTCAGAAAGCTTTGCTCAACCAAGAACTGCTCATGGTTACGCACGAGCGGCGCAAACAGCTAAACGAGCTGCAAGATATTCGCTGGCTTGAGCAACAACTCGAAGGTATTCGCCATATGGAGCAAGCTCAGATGAGCGCAATTAGCGAGAAACTGGCCGGAATGCCCGTTTACAGTACCTCACAGATTGGTTCGATGCCCGAGCGGCCGCCGCCGCCACCTCAGCATACGAGTCTCTACCGAGGGGCCGTTCCAGACAGCAGCAGCACTTGCTGATGCAGCAGCAGCAGCAGCGAGCGGCAGGCGGCTACAGCCGACCCATAATGCAGCCGAGAAGTCACTCCTCGGGTCGATTGGGAATCACCGATCGAATGGCGTCGTCTCCCATGGAGTCCGGCTGGGGGCCCCATCACCATCCGCAGCATCCGTATCACCATGCCCAGCATCCCAACTACCAGGTGTCAGCTTCATCAGCTGGTTACTACTCGGCAAGCGCGTCCGAAGCAATCAACTCTGGTTACCAGTTGGTGCCGCCCGATTCCGATCCGTACGAATTGCAGCAGCAGCAACAGCAGCAGCAATCCAGCCGGAACATTTCCCTGTCCTCCGATCAACTGCGCCGGTTGGATCCTCAGGAGCGACTCTACAATCATCTGCAGGACGAGTCGCAGAGCGAGAGCGGCGTTCTAAACTTGCGCAACTTCGACTACGAGCTAATTAAGAAAGAGAATCGCATCGCCCAGCTCGAGCGCGAAATCGAACGGCGTCGAAGGCAGATTGAGGAAGCAATTCGATACCAGGAGGAGATGCAGAGGTACAGCAGTCTTCAGCATCAGCAGCACCAGCAGCACCATCTTCATCTTCAGCATCCAAGTCGAGCAGCCGCGATGGCAGCCGCTGCAGTGTCCTCGTATTCACCATTTGAATCGCAGCATCCGCATATGCTGCATCAGCAGCAGCAGCAGCAGCAGCATCATCACACTCTTTCAGGTGCTACTGGTTATCCTTATGACGAATCAATGACGGACTACGTTGGAGCGAGACAACTCCAACAACAGTCAATGCCCGATGAGTTCTTTCTACCGTTTAACTACGACGAGCAGGCACAGCCTCAACCTCGGGGCCACCTGCAGAATCCTCACCTACTGCATCATCAGCACCAGCAGATGATGGCCGATCTGCCGCCTACATCGGGAATCTACGATCCAACTATAGGCGCAACAATTCAGCCGATGCCGCTGCTGGACTTTCACCGGCAACAGCAGCAGCTCCCGCCGCATTCGTCCGGTAAGACGTCCGGTGAACAGGCAGTCTTGCGTATCTTTTAATAATTCTCTTCGACATTGCGCTGTCTCATTCGAAAAACCTAAACTATAATTTACAGCGGGACTCAAGGATGAGTATCCCTACTCGAAGAAGTCTGTAGCTCACGAGTTCGATGATTATCCACAGCAGCAGCAGCAGCAGCAACTCTCAGGTGGAGTCGACGATGTAAGTACAAGTTGTAGTTTGCTTCCATCATAAATCAATAATATTGTTACTCAAACAACCTAGACGTACTCAATCTGAGTCCTATTATACTGCAACCATGAAGTGTGCAAGTGAGCAGGAAAACTCAGTTTGAGTTGAGCTAATATTGATTGCATTAATTCAGTGCATTACAGCTGGTGGTCTTGTGGATAAAATGTTTCCAACAGAAAGAGAGCAGGCAGCTACCACTGCACGGGAAGGGTGGGAAGGGAGGAACCGAGGGACTAAGGTTGTCCTTAGACTCAGTTCATCATAAAGCTCCCAAAACACACGGCGTAGACCTATTTCTCCTCCTACACCCGGCCAACTAGATCAATAAATTATTGAATGAGGACCAGGCACGAGCGATGTGGGAGTTTGTTGGATGGGATAGTGGGCTTAGTGGGCAGTGGGAGTTAAAAAGGGAAATTCTGTGGGGTAGGGGAGGAGGGCGCAAGCAAAGTTAGCTTCCTCAGGCAAACTCTGCTCAGTTTTGCAAACTTTTCCCCTTCTCGGACCATTGCTCAGAATGGCTGCCAATCTGCATTCTATTCAGCCGAGTCAACCGCCTCTGAGAGTTCTCTCTTCTCTTTGCTTTTAATTTATTTTTCCATCTGAGTTGGTCGCACTCTCTTCGGGGGGGGGGGACTTCTCTCTCATCGCCTTCCTTCATTTATAATGCCAGATTTTATTTTGCTTATACAAGCGTGCAAGAAAGCAGCAAAGTGAGGCAAGCGGCCGGCATTTGCTAATTACAGTGCGGAAATTAACAGCTCTTTAAGTTGGGCAGCTTAGGGGGCCGTAGCCCAGTGATCTAGCGCAGGCTCTGGTGTGCCCGCGACCCAGGTTCGATTCCAAGTGCAGTCACATTAATTTGGGGCTGATTGCAATCTCGGCTTGGCTCTGCTCGTGCAATTAACGGCCTTGAGAGCCAACCCCCCAAGTCGCAGTGAAGTGTACATGCCTAACGATAATATAAAGTTAGGGCCGCTGTACACTCCTGTGTGAGTGTGTGCCTGCGTACGTATCCGCGCGCTTGTATGCCTGCTCAGGGGAGTCGGCGGAATGGGCTGTAATGCCTCTCGCCGGTTGTGTGCCTATGTCGCTTAAAGTGCGCCACGGTGCACACAACCCCACTGCCTCTAATAAAAAAAGTTGGGCAGCTTAGAGCTTTCTCTCGCGCTGGAGTCTAGTAATACCAATACTATCGGCATGTGACTCATGGCGTCTGACTCACCGCCTACTGACATCAATACCGTCTGACTCACCGCCTACTGACATCAATACCGTCTAACTCACCGCCTACTGACATCAATACCGTCTGACTCACCACCTACTGACATCAATAACGTCTGACTCACCACCTACTGACATAAATACCGTCTGAATCAGCGCCTACTGATATCAATAACGTCTGACTCATCGCCTACTGATATCAATAACGTCTAACTCATCGCCTACTGATATTAATACCGTCTGACTCACCACCTACTGACATCAATAATGTCTGACTCATTACCTACGGACTTCTATAGTGGCTTAGTTATATGAAACAAGCTCGGGTAAATGCTAATAAATGCATTAGCAAATAACCCACATTCTGATGTCACACAAACTGCAGCTGTTCAGAGACCGACGCCCGAGAAGATACGACTTCCCGGTTAAAAGACTGCTTTTGACGAGGGACACGCGAGACAAGTCGACTAGAGGTAAGTGATCGCTGTTCTATCATGTTTAAAACAAGAAGTGTTTAACAATCAAAACTAAAGCTGAAAAAAATAATATACTCGTAATTTCAGAACTTTCCAACTTTGAAATGCTTCGGTTTCGATATTAAAAACAGACAGTTTACCTAGAGTTTAAATTTAAACATTTTATCAACTCGAAAACTTCCTTCGGTTTATTTTGACATTTATATCATCGCAATTGTGGTAATAAGGATCTTCGCTTTCAAATGGATAAACAATATTGTGGTGTTGGCTGTTCAGGTCCTTTGTCTATACGTTTTAAATATAGCGTAATATTTTAATGCTAAGAATTCAATATCGGTGCTTTGGTGGTATCGAGATGAGTTCTCTCGATGGATGCATTGAAAAATTAACTTACGTCATAAAACGAACAGGAAACAAAAGTTAATAATTTCGAAACAGAACGATACAAACGTTGAATCTTGTACAAAGTTTACAGACCAATAGTTATTAATTTGTGATAATTTTTACAAAGACGGAAGTTTTATCTATAGAGACCTTAGATAATTAGACCTACTTAGACCTTAGTGGGGTTATCAACGGCTGGGATTGGGGCTACGGTAGTGGTTTATTTAAACAAAAAATGCAACCACATGTTCAATTATGTTGTATTTAGGAAACGGTGTGGGCCTGATCATATTTGGTGGCAGCATCTGTCCAGACGGTCACCAGGGCGCATTTGTCAAGGAGATCATCGCTGGCTCCGTGTGCGACAAGCTCAGGGCGGACATCAAGGAGGGCGACGAAATTGTCGAATGGAACGGATGCTGCTTAATGGAGCGAAGCTACGAGGAGGTTCAAAGAATCCTCGCAACTTCAGCAGATACTGACGAGATTGAAGTTGTCGTCAGACTGTAAGCGTCCTTAAGAGTTTTTATTGATTTTTTTCAGAAGCAAAACCGGTTGCAAAATTAGCTGGTTAGAAAAGGTTGCATCTTCTTACAGAAAGCAATTCGATCCCCTGTAAGGCACACTGGGTCTAAGAGACAAAAGTTGCTGCAGAGAGGTCCAAAGTAAAGACGTACGTCTTAAAAGTGCAGATGGCGTTGGGAGACTTCATAAAGCAGGTTTAGAAGCTGACACGAAGACTAGGGTGTTCTCTACGGGTAAATGTTTTTTCACTTTGAATGCAGGGGAAATGAATAAAAAAATTAATGAATATTTCTCATTTCCTCACGCGCCCTCTTGTCTATGCAGACCGTGTCCACCCGATTTGATCAGGACTGCTGGCACTCTGACAGCTTCAGCTGCCGGCGGTGGTGCCTCATCCGCAGCAGCCGGCGCTGGGGCCGCGTCAAGCATGAGACGGGGCCACATGCCCAGTTTAGTATCAACGTACGACAATGTTAATTACACTGAGAATCCAGGTAAGATTCTAAAACAGCTCAACGCATCGGTTACTTTCACTTGTCTTCAACTGTGTGCCAATGCTGTCTTATATAGTTTTGAAACATTAAAGATACCGTCATCAGCTGGAATTGAAAATCGGACTTAGATATTATTAAAAGATTAAACTTTTTGGGGAGAAAATATAGCATTACTCTCTCCGAAATAAGTTACCCCTCCCCCCAATACTCGCATGCATTAAGCACGAATGCATTATCAGTGGTAGTCCCTGCTAGACATTGAGCTACTTTAACCAATCACAAGGCCGGTCCCAATCCTGCAGTCCCATGCTAAATTATCCATTGCTTTACTCTTATTATTTTTGCTTTAGTTTCTTTTTGCTTTACTTTTAATTTTACTTAATAAACGTCTAAGATTTGCGTTCGGCGCATTGTTAGGATCTTGTTTTTTTGAGTCACGAACGTACACGAAATACACCAAACACACTGGGTCGCAACTGAGCTGTGGTTAACTTTGCAAACTTACAACGTGTATAATTCTGCATCTTGTATCTAAGGCCAGTCTATTCAATGAGTTTATTTCTCTTTTCCAAAATTCAGTGGATTATCTTCATAATATTATTGAACTCCGCTACGTGTAGCAGTGAGGCATGTAGCAGACAAATACGCGAATGAACGTACGAGTTCTGAAATTCATAAACAAGCAACAAGAATAATTTGATTCGAAATTCTCCGTAGCCTGGTAAAGAACTATCTTTTCAATTTAATTTTCAGACCCGGAGCTGACCTCGAGCTGTTAGTTATTATCTTGTTTCAGTTTCTCTTTCCTTTCTTAGATTTGTTATAACCAACTGACAATTGATTACTCGGTGTGCCTACCGTTGCGTACTTTGAATTAAAGTCTTACAATGCAGTAGCCTATCACACTCGCCTGCCTGAAATATGCAATTCATGCTGTTATACTCCCAAGCTTCAATGACTACAGTAGCTAGTCGCAATTGCTGTTGTATTTATTATAAAATATACACTGTATATTTATGACCCATCGTAAACAATGTTTTAACTATCATCAAAAGCTGACACGAGAAAGATTTGGCTAAAAAATGACGCTAGATGTTGTGCAACCCGCATGTTGTAGTTCATATTGTGCTGTATATTTGTAATCAAAGTTACGTACTCGTACCTGTGTCTAAACGCCTTTTAGAAATTTTCTGTTAAGTACTGAATAGATAGACTGTATCATTTTGGTTGTTGTGAAGACTGTTTAACGGAATTATCAATAAATTCGATGCTAAACAATACTCCTCCTTCAATATTTAATCAACAAATGAAAAGTTGTCATCAAAACATTCAATTGCTATAGTTCTTTAGTTTTCTGTTGTCACAATATCAGAAAATTATAACCTTCGTTGCTCTTCACTTCCTTCTTCAGCTGAGTCTTGCATTGCATTTACATTGAAAAATTCACTTCGAAAATTAAAAAGATGACTTTCTCAAGACTAATTCATTCAACATTGCCTTCAACAGACCTCTTCACTCAGATCAGTGACAGCATGCGTCAGAAGGGTTCGGCTTCAAGAACCAAGCACAACCTCGGCGGACAACTGCCAGAGCAACAACAACAGCAGCAACAGCAGCAGCAGCAGCAGGCATCCAATTATCGAGGCCGGCTGACATCGGCACCCGGTTTTGACTCTGGTGGCAGCCCTCCGATGCCGTCCAGTCCAACTAGTGCGAGTAAGCCTGACTATAAAGTCATATTAATTATTAGCTCGTATACGGGTATAAAATCAATAAATGCGCGAATTCTCTACTACAACACAGGAGCTTCAGCTGGATTTCAGAAGTCCCTATTCGACGTAGCGGCTGGCGTAGGCGGTGGACCCGGGGGGATCGCGGACACATCCGAGTTTCCTTTCCAACGTTACGCCTCGGGCCAGCAGTTAAATCAGCTGCAGCAACAGCAGCAACAACAACAACAACAGGACTTTGGAGTTCCCACATCGATACAATCAGACCCATTTGCTTCTCTTGGAGCGGCTGTTCCTCTAAGCTCCCCATCTCAAATTCAGCAGCAGCAGCAGCAGCAGCAACAACAGATGCAGCAGCAACAACAGATGCAGCAGCAACAACAGATGCAGCAGCAACAACAGATGCAGCAGCAACAACAGATGCAGCAGCAACAACAGATGCAGCAGCAACAACAGATGCAGCAGCAACAACAGATGCAGCAGCAACAACAGATGCAGCAGCAACAACAGATGCAGCAGCAACAACAAATGCAGCAGCAGCAACAGATGCAGCAGCAGCAACAGCGCAGAGCTGGTCATTCATCCCAGCAGTCCTCAAGCGATCCTCATCATCTCCAGCATCAGCACCAGGCTGGTTCTGGCGCCGGAGCTGGAGTTCTACTGCCGCCACCTCACGAGCCAGGCGATCCGCATTGGCAAACAGCTGGCGAGATCGCCTTGCAGCTACAATTCGACGAGTACGACTCAAGCCTAACGGTGCACGTCTCTCAGGCTAAGGGATTGCAGCCGATGGATCTTAACGGACTCGCTGATCCGTTTGTCAAGATCAGACTGATGCCCGATCCTAACGAAAGGTAGAAAAATATTTTACTTGTCATTTGCTTCTCTACAGAATTAGTCAGCTTCAGCTCTGGTGTCAGAGACTTATGAGTGTTATTCCCCGCGATAATTTCAGCCCCGATCTAATCCGTCAAACTAAGTACATGTCAAATACTCTGGAGCCTGACTGGCAGCAGACGGTGGTGTTCATGGATGTGCCGAAGAAGGAGCTGAGGCGGCGTTGGCTTGATGTGTCCGTCTGGGACTACGACCGCCTCAAGACTAACGACTTCATGGGCCGATGCGCGGTTCGATTAGGTAGAAAAATGAGCAAAAAGTTGCTGTCTTAAAACGCAGGGCTGCTAAACTAGCAAATCTTAAATCACATGATAACAATGAATCGAGACTTTCCTAGTTTTTTACTTCAATTTTCTGAAACCCTCATGTGTAACCCTGATGGTACATGTGAGAGGTCCTCTGCATCTTTCTTCTTTGCCTGTCAAGTCTTCCTCAGCTATTTAGTCCACTGTCATCTACTAAATACAATATTTTCTCTCTATTTTGCAATCGTTTTAACAAACAGCCCTTAAGAAGGAAGCATATGCTAAAGAGACAGACCGACAACAAAGAAAAAATAGAGACAGAAATCGAACAACATCGCGCATTTTCTTAAATATTATTTTGCATGCACGAAATCTTTGATTTCTCTATACTTTCGTCACACGTTTTCGTTGCGTTGACTTTCGCACAACAACCAGCACGAGAGCATCGGGACATTCGATCATAAAGATTGTTGTTGTTTCGAAAAAAAACTGCAGCAAAACACCTGCACGAAGAAATGCAAGAGCAAAATAGCTCAATGCTTGCGGTGGCTTAGTTTATAGCACTTTTTAATCATTTTTACGCTTTCCTTCTTGAACAGGATAATTCCTGTATAAGCTAGGTGAAACCTTCCGTAGACGTAGCTTTAGACGTACCCATACGCAGAATGCGTTCCTTTATAGTGTTCAGCAACCCAAGTTTAGTGCCGCTTTCAGTGTTTCAGTCATTCTAATAAAACCAAAGAGAGTAATGCTATACGGGTTGACAAAATAATTGAAAAATCAACTATAGGTATGCTGAAACCATTTTTATCTCGGACGTGACATTAAAATAAGACGCAGTAATGTCCAACTAATCGCGAATCATTTCCAACAGAGCGAAGAGCCCTGGACAACAAGTTGCACTGGTTCACGCTCTACACACACGAGAAAGACATGCCGACACCGGCGCAGTTGGCCGGTGGCTCGAACCAGCAAGGTGGCACATCTCATGCAAGCAAGGTGAGAAAACTTGTTTTCTTTGTAGTTTTTTGTGCTAATTTGTAACAATTTTCGAATTTCTTACTCTTATATACCTTTTTGCTATCTAGTTTGCCAAAACTGCAATCAATTTTGCCAAAACTGCGACCTAGTTTGCCCATAGCAAGCCAAGAAGGATTTTTATTGAGAATCAATTCGGAAGTGTGACGAAATAAACTGTAACAGTGAACAATAAACAGCGAGTTTATAATGGTAGACGTAGGCACAAATGCTCTCAATCATAGCATTGTTAAGGGACCTCCGCTTGGCACCTCCGCGAGGCAGAGGCTCTATACGACCGGTTGCGTTGAATTGTCCAACTATGTAAGTCACGGTTCTTCGTGAGATGCCCATTACCGAAATCTTGCCAGTCCTATCCATCCTGATATGCTTGAATCAATCGCTGCCGGTCCTTCGCTGAAATCCTGTTATAAGGCCCACGCTGGGCCATTCTTTGATCTTGCTATGTATGTCTGTGGCGTTTTCTTTGCTATGGGCAAACTAGGTCGCAGTTTTGGCAAAATTGATTGCAGTTTTCAAAGAGTTGTCTGTGGCTGAAACTCTGGTCATGACTGAGCAGACTTGGCCTAGACAGCAAAATTATAAGTGATATTTTCCGCGGGCAAAATTGATTGCAGTTTTGGCAGACTAGATCGCAAAAAGGTATATTATGAGCACCAGTACTAATCTATGCATTTCAATATTCGAGAAAAATACAAAATTAGAGTGAGCACGTGTATATGAATTTGTTTTAATGAATTGCGTATTTTAAGCAAGCGTAAAAAACTTTTTCAACGATTTTTTCTAGTCCATAAACATACTGTATCGTGTCTCATTAGTAAACCAACAAGACTAGAACACGCACGAAAAGACGTAACACGATACAGGATTGGGGCGGAATTAAGTCTCTTCATTGAGCTGAATAGCTACATGAAAGGAATAAAAGGGAATGAAAGAGTGCTACGATCCCCCACACATGCTAAATAGCTATTCGAGTATACAACCTTTAAATCAATCCAATTGGAAAGAGAATCAACACAAATTCCACTTTGATCAGTTAGTTGATCGGGTTGTCATACTAATGAATCATCTATTTTACAAGAATCAGTTACAAGCACTATGAAATCTTTTTTCAGTGAATTTCTAAATATAGATACAATTCAGGGTTATTAGTCGTACAGATTTGACACAATATTTTTGTGTCCTTGTAGTGACCTTCGCGAACTTTCTTTAGCGTATGAATAATAGAAATTTCCCGATATGGTAATATTAAATATTCTACGCTTTTCCTGAAATTTCCATCAAGTTCACAATATTATTTCTACACCGTTTATGAATAGTTAATTATTAATTTACATGAATTCTTGTACTGTAACACTTAGTCACTATTTGAGCAATACGTACATACAACTTAGTTTTGTTATAAGGATGCACGTTTTTCCAGAACTTTCCGGAAACCCCAATTTCATCTATAAATACACGAAACCAGAAATGCAATTATTTTAAGTCCTTTTCAATCACTCGATTGACTCAAATAACAGAGCATTCAATTGCTAAAGTCTTTACATCCTTTCCTTTTTTCTGCAGGAAAATCACAGCGGGCGTCAGATGCAAAAAGACAGCCAGCATAGCAGACAGGGAAACTCGCGAGGTGAGTGTCAATTTCGTGATGCGCGGCTATAGAGTCTTCCGTACATGGCTTGTTTTTAAGCACAATATCCTACTTGTACACGCGAAGCACGCTCTTATCTCTTTGGTAGATAGGCGTGTGTCTACATTAGTTTGAGCAGCTCCAAACGGCCTAATTTAATGACCACGCTGCAGTGTGTAGACACCGATTTCTAGGACCCGACATTCGCGAATTGCTTGGCCCGCTTGTGACAATGATGTCCTTTTAAATTGTCAACTGTCGCTACTTAGTCTCTACCTGAATTGAAAAAATATGAGTGCATATTGAATATTGACATTTCGAGGTCCTTGGAAGCTATATAGGTACAATATATGACTCTAGCTCAAGTAGATCATACTCGAAATAAATGAATGAATTCCGATCAAATTCTGCCGTAGCTCCAGTTACTGTCGTCTATTATTGTTGTTCGAAGAAGCTTGCGATCCTCTATTATTTTCTGCTTTTGTCTGTCCACTTGAGCATTAAGATAAACACTCAAGCTATACGTGTACCGCGCGCTCGTACTTCAAATCAAACCATTTGTTTTACTTTCGAAGAAAATTTTTGCAAAAATCTCGTTGATAAAAGTCCACGCACCATCTGCAGCTCATAATAGGCATAAGTGACGCAGCGGACTCTCAATTTTCTGAGAGATTCTTTCGGCAGCAGATATGGTAAGAATGCGGCAGAAAAAAGCAAGATAGTCATGCAGTGGAACAACACGCCCGTACCATAATGCCATACTTTTGCTGTGACCACAACCATTCAAACCGATAGCTTAAACCAAACTCCAATATTTTATACAAATACCATCGAACTTTTTCACATTTTTGGAATGCTACTCAATGCTTTATAAATTTGCTACTTTGTTATAACGTTTAATTATCTTTCAATTCCAAACTGGTATTGTCACTTTACCATCGAAGTCTTGCAAATCTTGAAATGTTACAACGGAATCAAAGAATTTGAAAACTGTTAACTAGAACAATAGATTTGATTGATATATATATATATATGCCATGAATAGTTTCAATTATCTAGGTATGGTTTAGTTTGTTCATTAAGACCCATACTAGACATATTATTCCTCCAGAACCCCAGGAGGAAAATTTGCACAAAAACTGCTGGTGCACGAATTTGCTGTTAAATTTTTTTCTTAGCATTATTCTCTTTCTTGCATGGGCGAAGCGTACTATTACAGGTACGAATTTTCATACTGGTAATTGATTCTTCATTCGAAATTATTAACTCACTCTAACACACTGCATCTGAGTGATTTGCCGTGAGTTGTATCTCGTTTCGTTTTTTAATAAGCGTGAAAATCCAACTGCCTTTCCTGGCCCGTGTGGAGATGAAATGACCGCATTGTGAGGCTGTCTGTTTTTCAAAATGCCCACGTTATTGAATAAAAATAAATCAATGCCCATGCATGTACATGCATATACATATCGGTCTAGATTTTATGATTAGACACAATGCAAACACAACAATATTCTCTCAGGTTCCAACCAAAGGGGAAGTATATTTTAAGAAAGCAATATCGGTAAGGTGACAGCTTAGTATACTTTTGTTTTGAATTCTCATCAGCGCAAAAAAAACTTTATAACCTTAGAAAACCACTAAAAGCGAAATAAAATTTGCCTAATGAAACGCGCTAAATGTGTCTTTATAAGAAATGCGCCTATTTAAAACTAAATTCCTTAACAACTACTCAGTCATGAAAGTAGATCCGCGTATCATTGAAAATTGTTTATCTAAAGCACAAAAGTGCCTGCTTGCTAACAAATATATTCAGAGAAAAAACTTTATTAACCTTTGTTAATAAAATTGTACCTCCCACAACTACAGGTATTTTTACCTTCCCGATAGAAAATTCCTTATTTGAATACCGGAGGCCCATGAAGTCTATTTTCACTTAATACTCGTACAAACAAAATCCAATTCAAGCGCCTGGAGTGCCATTTTTTGTTTTCTTATTTTTTTCAGCGATATTAATTGAAGGGAACTCTGCAAGAACATCCGCTTACTTAACTCGAAAGTATAAAATCAATACATCTTAGACATGATCTTAGCTTTATTGCTTTGATAATAAAAGGTATAACAAAGTCCAGACAAGTCTAAACTCATTCAACTCTGAGATCAAACCAAACCCGACACGAAAACCCATGTAGACCTTACAAATGCGCTTTAAACCTACTACTTCTATGACGAACCAAAGCTAATCAAATATCCGGGAATGAAAAACTCACTTCTATCATCGTATCTACTTGCTTCTCCGTCGGATCCACCACATGTTGAATGCATTTTAGAGGCGTTTGATTCGAGCGGTGGCTTGAACCCTGTGCCAAAGATTCAAGTTATAGAGGATCACAGTGTGCAGCAGCGACAGCAACTACAACAACAACAGCAACAGCAAACTCAGAGTGAGTCAATTTTGTGATGCTGTTGTACAGCCATAATACACTTAACTATGAGCTGATAATTACTCGGCTTGGCTTCTAATTAAAACTCGGATTATCTCGAACGATGCTCGCAAGAACGAGCTGAATAGAAGCATTTTCAGCAGTATTACAACCGTATGGGGTCGTACGTGATCATTAATTCCCAGAAGCGAAAGCTTTGATGGAGAAATGTTCTCAGAAAGGCATTATTTGTGTCTTAATGAGGACTGTAGTGCAGCAACAGAGTCTTCAACGCCATATTAGGAATGTCTCTCAGCGGATTAGCTTTGTTTTTCCTCCTGTATCTGTCATACAAGTCAGTTAGCTATCATTTCTTATCCCGCAGCGGGTAACTCAACAACGGGAAACTGGACAGCGGGACCGGACAAGCAGCAGTGGATGCTCACCAGATGCGACACAGTTGAAAGCAAGTCAAGCAATTCGTCCAGCGTCAATACTGATTTCCTCACCGAAGATCAACGCGAAGTGGTCAGGGGATGGCTGGGACCCGGTCAGCTGCTACTCATGAACGATGAATTGAAAACGGAAAGAGGAGGTAGGCATATGTTTTGTAAACCTTCATGCCTACTGTAGAAATGTTTATTTAGCCAACGAACAATAGCAGCCAACAGTAACTAGAATTTATTAATTCAAGATTGTCCCTATAGCTCACCCATTGACTTTTTAAAAACTGTAACATAAATATATTGTAATGCAAAACTGCAGTCGTAGCAAAAGTTGCTTCATTTTTCTGCTTTTAGGAGATCTCCCAGACGACAGTTTAGTTGCCGGCGAGATTTACCTGATTTTAAGAAAAATTGCCGGGGAAAGTAATCTGCAGGTGACGGTGAAACAGTGCCGCAACCTGCTACCGGGTGCTCAGCCAATCAGCGACATATTCTGCAAACTGTGCCTTCTGTACGGCGATCAATTTCTTTCCAAGGCGATGAAGCGACGAACCAAAGTGCAAAAGTACATAAACGATGGAGCCACATTCGCCGAGACGTTTGTGTTTAATTCTAGACTAGACGGCATGCTGCTTCAGCTGGGACTCTGGGCATGCAAGATCGGCCTGAAGAATGACAGGAGAATCGGCGAGGCGGTCATCTTTCTGGAAGACGTCGAGAGCGTGCCGAATAACTCTAAGAAAGCTGTGCAAGGCTGGTACAAACTGCTCAGGAGCGAGGGTGACGGCTGAAGTTAACTTAGCCCCGAAATTGCACTGGGCTGCGTTCCCGGCCTCAATCTGACGACCTTTGCCTCCAGGGAAGCGAAAGAGGATGCGTGTGAGAGAAAGTATGAAAGTGGAAAAGAGGCTTGCAGAATCTAGAGGCCATGGATGGCCTCCCTCAAGCCAACGAAGCCATTTCTTCTCTCTCTCTCTCTCTCTCTCTCTCTCTCTCTCTCTCTACTGTCTATCTCTATCTCTTTGGCTGATTAATTCGCTGCCAGAGCTCTAGGAGATTCAGACCTCTCTGAGACAGTTTCGGTCCAATAAATTGCAAATTGCGAATATGCAAATGCACTCGCTGCCCGCGGAATAAGATAGAAGGAGGAGAGAAAAGGGAATTCCTCCTCCTCTTATAGATTGTCGGGCGCGGTCTATCGAGCTATCGGCTTTTTATTCTGCTCTGATTTGGTCTATTTTCAGGCTTGGCCTCTTTAGAACCCGTCTCACTGTTTATTTACTCAAATCGATACATCTACAGTTGTAGTTACGAAGGCGAATATTGAAGCCACGATCTGCACTTTACTGACAAATTGCATGGCTAACCAAACACGATTAGGACTGTCTTGTTGCCCTAAATCAGACGGAAGGGTTGCACGCATTGGCGAGATATGCTGAGAATGATTGAGTACAAGCTGTCAAAAGTTATATTTATCTTATCCCATGGTGTGCTGCGGCTGAATTCGTTTAAACCTGCTCAAAAAGTCTGCTCTAAGCACATACACATGGAGTGCTCAGTGCTGCTGTTAATAGAATTTGTTCCGCCCCAAAATCAAAATTTTAATATGCTGCAAAGTTGAATTTTAGCTGTGCAAATTGTTTGATTTTTCTTTTCGCAAATTTTTTGGTATTAACGCCACTCAGTCACGATGCATAATCAATTATTTTATCTACTGCGTCAACAAATAGTATGAATGCGCTTGTTTCCTACTGACAGAGATGAGTAGTATTTGCATTGCAGAGCGCACTATTTTGAGCATGATCTCCCTGTATTTAATCGCAGCCTCCGCTGGTTTCGAAAAGCTGTCTTTTCTGCATCTTGGGTGTAAAAATGCTCTTGAACCTACGCAATTAACCTCAGATTCTTAATGTCTCAATGCTTGCAGACACAGTGAAAAATAACCAATTAGCTCGATGTGATCATCAGATTATCAAATCAGATGGATTTGATATTACGCTCGTATCTAAACTTTATGACGATATTTGAATTCAATAAATTCCCTATTAAGCTTGCAAAAACGAATCTATAAATGTCACACCTTGTTGCCCTTTGTGATGTCAAAGCATAAATCTGTTCCACGTTTATTCGCTGGCGCCAGCAAATAATCTAATCGCATGCAAAAGCACCTTAACTAATTATTTTATCTGCATTATACTTTTTTAAACTGTAACCAACGTTGTCCTGCAAAAAGCCGACTGTACAGTTTGAAAGACGGAAATAGGTTGCAAATTTCAGACCTCATTCATGAAATTTAGCTTACAGTTATTTTGTACCCGTTGCTCTAAAATAACTGGTATCGCAAACATTATACGCTAAACTTTATATAAATACTTATAATGGACTTTTAGGATAATTTACTCGGCTTTTGTATTGTTTTACAGTTTGCTAGTTTTACTAATTTGTTCTTTGTAAATTTGCTTTAGTTTATTCTTGCTCGCTTTGCTATTTATTTGTTTATTTGTTTTCCTGCTAAATGAGCGAACTGCAAACAACGCACTCAAACGGCCCATGCGCATATTGTTATGCATAAGAATTGCGCCGTCAAGTTTTATCGTTTCATTTTAGCGTAACAAATTTTCAACACATTTGCAAAGTGCTACACTGATTGTTTGTTAAGGTCTATTGTGACATTGTCATTACTATGAGTATAGTTTCATCTAAATAAAATATAGATACAATGCTCACAAATTTATGTACAATATTTATTATTTACTAATTGCCTGAAATATTGATTGCCACGGGGTGTTTTTGACTCATTAGAGTGACGCTAGTAATTATCGAGTAACAGTCTTGGGGTCTGACAGAAACAAGGCCAGACCAGATCAAGGTCAGAGCGTTGGCCTGACCGGTCATTGCTCATCATGCCGTGAGAAATTTAGCAGCGCAGCAACTGTGGAATTTCGTTGAGAGGCAAGACAATGTGACAGAACGCAACACGGAGGCAGGCACAAAGGTGGGGCGCTCATAGAATATGCGTCATATATAAAATAAAAAAAGTGTCAAGTCAGACATTAAAGAAGCGTCCTGTCGAACATAGAAGATTCATTTGAGAATTGCTACTATGTCAAGGCTTGGAGTGAATCACTATAATGCTGTGACTCTTTGGAAGAATTGCTGAAATGTCAAGGATTTAGGGTTAGGGTTAGAGTTAGGGTTAGGGTTAGGGGGATTGTTGAGATGTCAAGGCCCACGGGGTGGAAGCTGAGCTGTCAAGGCTTACGGGGGAATTCGCCGAGATGTCAATTTTTACAAGGGGAATTGCTGAGGTTATTGCAAGGAGAAGCTACATGTACTTCATTCAAAAAATGTATTCCATTCTTTGTTGGCTCCCCAACGGGGGGCGCTGATTGCCAGTATACATCTAAGAGTGTACCCAACCATCTGCGAGTAATGATTAGGTATCCTTAAAAAATACAGTTATTGATTAAACCTGCCCCAATGAGCGGATGTGCAACCGACAGCTCAGCCGCAGCTATTGCGCGGCGCATCTGAAGGCTGCGTACGGCTGTTCAGTCCAAGGACTGGGGGGGGGGTTGCCACACACCCTCACCTCAGCTAATGCTGGCACCCATTTTACAGCTGGGTGAACTGAAGCAATGCAGAGTTAAGTGCCTTGCCCAAGGACACAAATTGTTTTAGTGGGATCGGGAATCGAACCCTGACATTTCAGTTGTGAGTCCGACACTCTAAGCACTAGGCTAAAAATCCTTTCTAGCTGCAATCCCATACTAAAAAACCACCGCTATTAACGCCACTTGCAAAGGGCTGAAGCCACAGAAACTTTACTGTTCATTTCGCCACAAAGCATCATAGGCATCCATGATAAATCCATGAAATCCATGAACCAATAAACAACGAAATTGGAACCGGACTGCCTCTAAGTGACAAATTTATCAGGCAGCCATGCAATTCACTTTTTAGCAACAAACGTAACTAGTGACGCAAATCGTTTTTATGGGGGATGTGATGGGCAACGTCTCAACGCGACCAACGAAGATCCTGATTTTACATTGCCACTTTAAAGTCTAACAACTCAATGCTTTAACTGCTGGTAAAGAAATCGCAAAAAACGTGAAAAAAGCTTCGGAGGCCGTTTTCGAGCTGACAAAAATGTGAAAATGTCAGATTGCACGCTAATCCTCTCCGAGCACGCACTCCTGTCAATCTACTTTAGACATTTTTGGAACAAAGTCTTTTTGCGTGCTTCATGGAATGTTGTCAGCTGGTGCAGGTCACCACTCCGTCCACGGGTCAGTCAGTCAGGATGCCAGGTTACCGGCACTAATCCATCATGCATAATGCATGTTCCATAAGCATAGCGAAAATCCTTTCTAGTCATCATGCCTAAAATCCTTTAGCGCATGCAATAAAAAGCTTTCGGGAGTTCAAATCTCATGGGAGATTTGCAGCTGATTTAAATACAACATCAGAACCTTTCCTTCTATCTAGTTTTAGACGGCAAAATTTAACACTAGAAAATAGCATGTCGACATGTTCAACTGTACAATCTGGGACTTCAGTTATCTTTGCGCTGGTTCACGTGAGTATTTGCAATATTTTATTGCAAAATATCAATACATTGTTTCAGAAATCTTGATGAATCTGTAGCGTATTCAAATGTGTTTTATTTAACAGACCCTTTTTTCTTCATAACAACAAATACCACAACGACTGATGTACATGCATGTCTGATGTACATGCATGTCTGCCTTATAAATATACCTAATTCTAATACAATGGAGCTGGAGACTAATGGTTAGAGCGTCTGACTCACGACTTAAAGGTCGGGGTTCGATTCACTGGAACAATTTGTGTCATTGAGCAAGACACTTTGACTCTGCATTGCTTCAGTTCACCCAGCTGTAAAGTGAGTAATTGAGGGTGTGTGTGGCGACCTTCCAGTTCATGGACTGAACAGTCGTAAGGAGCCATGGGGCAGATGTAATAAAAAATCCCTAATGCATACAATTTTTTGTAGCAGAGGAGAATTGAAATTATGGCTAATCAGTGATTTATAAACATTCACTGCCCGTTCCACGCTTCAAAAGTTCCTAGACAGCCGAGACACATGCGTGCAGATAAACTCTGTCACTCGCTGCAATCAAGTGTAGTCTATGGGCCGTGTATTGGTCGCCCCTAATTGAATTGCCCTGCTCGAAACGAAAGCGATCGTTGCACTAGTAGATCAACGGCTTAGTTGCGCGCTATCAGAATCAGTCAAAGAAAAATTCTTTTCTAGTTAGGAAAATGAACCAGCTACTAATCCGTGGCCATGCCCCTCATGGGCGCCTTGATGACAGCTTTTCCGTTAGCGAGCTACGAAAGCCGCGTCCTCTCTACAACTTTCGACTGCTAGACGAACTCGAAGAGAAAGAGAAAAAAGAGCAGCAGCATAATTACCACCTGTACGGCAAAGATCTCTGGTTGCCGGTAGCGAGTTCGAACCGGCTCCAAATAGCCTCAACAATTCGGCTGCCGGTGCTGCCGTGGCTCGGGTGCAGCGCGCTCAACGGCGGCAGCAGCTTCGACAAATGCAGCGACCGCCCAGCAACCGGCAGCTGATGGAGAGACACCTGAGGCAGATCTACGGTAACGAGCTGTTTGACGGTCAGCAATACGTCATCAAGGGTCGAGTTGGCATCACTGGGATGCCAATAAGTCCGAGCGTGCCTTCCAATTCAGAATTTCAGGTAAATTTGCCTTCTGCACTAATTTAGACACAGTTACCTTTTGTTAGTGGTTTTTTACTGTACTGAAGTAAATATAGTTAAATAAAAGCCTCGATTTTACTGAACATAGTAGCATCCTGAACTACCAGCCATGGAAACCTACAAACCAATGCCCAGTTAGTTAGTTTACTTGTCCGAAGATTAGAATGTATGCTGAGTAAGTTTGCATGGTCAATATTTATCATCCATCAAGGCCATGCGCGGTCGAATCCTCGGTCCGCTGCCTCGCGGCACTTTCGCCGGAACTGGAAGCGACGACGAGGACAGCGAAGACGACGACGACTACGACAACTCCAGCAATGCCGTCTTCGCCTGGTGCGACCGGAACAACAGCGCCGAGGACGTGGCTAAGACCTGCGCTCGTCGGGCCGGCGCCAAGATCACAATGCGTCGCGGTCTGCCAAAATGGATCTTTCTGTACTTCCGCGTCCGCCGAGTCTCCTGGGAATTCATGGTCTACGAGGAGAAGATGAACTGCTCAACTGTCGACTTGTTTAGCGACAACGTGCTCGACCGTTGGACGGTAAAGCTTCGATTCAAGATGCTAGTCGATGCGCCGATGAAGTATCCATTGATGGCGTTCCTGTCCCGAATGGGTCTGGACACGGACCCTGATATTGTGTTCTCCACCGACGGCTTCTTTGGCGACATGCTTGTAGGCGGGCTTCGCAGCAAGAACAGCATCCCGCACAGGCAGGTGAGTTTCAACACCACGCCCGAGGCTATGGGTCTGCAGAACGGCGACAACATCTTTGTCGTGAAGGCTAATAGTACTCTGCGAAACAATGTCGAAGCGCACATCGAGATGGCCAAACGACGGGCTAACAAAGCCGAGGGCGAGGACGATGACGAAGAGGAAGAAGACGTGGAAGACGATGAAGAGGAAAAATAACAAAGTCTTGCGCCCTGCATTTGCGACGCACAAATTAATGAACCATTGGCTAAAGTTGTCACATAGATTGCAGTGTACTCAAAAACGTCTCAATTTTGTTTGCTGTCGCTCTTCTTTTTAACATTTTTTAAAATATTATTTGTCCTCTATAGGGGATTTTTCCGAAATCTGATGGTGCAATTTGAGGAATTATTTTGAATTTAAAAAGAACACCAAAAATACTAACAATGGAAGTGCGTTTTGAACTTCTAGAGCTTTAGTGGTAAAAATTGCTTTTTTTACAAAATTCTCAAAATGCAGCATTTTGTTTTGATTTCATTTTTAGTTTTTTTAGCATGAAAAGATTTCTTAAAGCTTTTCAATTGTGAAGGCGTTTGAAAGTGTTCATTTTTATTTTAACTCCACTCAGACGACCAAGTTAAGTTAGCCCCAGATTTTGCGTTGACTTTTAAGTTTCGATCTGCAAACTGGTGCAGTAAATAATACTGGGTAACTTCATGCTTAACCTACTACTTGCGAGTTTTACCAACTTGCACTTTTCCGTCGCTTTTTCTTAAACTTATAATAAGATACTCTTCGACAGAGGAAAAGACTAAAACAGTTCCGGAGCACTGCTCTCTACTTACAGTAAGCATAAATTATTTTTTTTGTATTCGTTTATTTCCTTGTAAAATGCTGTTCAACTACAGGATTTTGATGGGGGATACAGGCCTTGAGAATTTGTTTTGTTGCAGTGATAGCGTCTGCGTCTTGTAAAAAGTGACTACTTTTGGCTAGCTGTCACTGCCACAACGCCCGTTACTAATCGGTACATTGGTACCCATTCGGTCCGAACGAACGAGAAAAGCAGACCTACAACTAGAAAGAAACGAAGGTTTCAACTTAAATTCATGGTAAGAAAACGGTGCAAGATTTTTTGGTCGCTTCAAGTTGTGCCGCACTTTAAGCAATATTGTCGCACAACCGGCAAGAGGTATTACTGCCCATTCCGTCGATTTGCATAAGCAGGCACACAAGCGCGGATACGTACGCAGTCATACCGGAGTCGCACAGGAGTGTATTGTGGCCCTCCTAACTTTATTTATCGTTAAGCATGTATATATAATTTTACTGTGCCTGGGGGTCGGCCTTCAAGGGGCGTAAACTTATGAGCGGACCCAAGCCATGCAGTCAAAGTGTGCGCGACTAAGCTAATGCTGATGCACTTTCCATTAGAATCTTGGACACCTGGGTATTATACTTGTAATTACGATATCAAGTTCACATAGGAAAGCACTCTAAATTCAATTCAAATTCAGCTATGATTATAGCTCGTAAGACATGTGGAAACTTCTCTCTTACTGGCCACAGAATCTTGTAGCAGTATTCAGTGTTCTGTTTTCAAGACGTCCTTAACTTACTTTTGTTGGTAAAAATAAAAAAATGATGCTCAGTTTACAAATAATTACAAAAATTAATGAACCTATCGATCTTTCTTAAATCCAATTATAATCGAGGTACGCTAGGCTACACCCTAGTTCGAGTAGGAAGAGCATTATTCTTAAAGCTTGTGATGAATCTTTTGATGATCTTTTGGGTGTGGCTTGCAGTTTTCGAGACCACACCCTGTTAAGGAATATATGTAGCTACCTTATCTCACTAGTAATATTTTATAAATTTTGTAGTACTTTGGATCAATTCACAGGGAAGACTTGCTGGACCAAAATGAGACTACATATTCTGCTTCTAAAGGCAAAAAGCTTCTAGCAAACCTTGATGGCAAATAAAATTTCTTTTCTTGTCTTTTCAGTGCACTGTTTAAAAAGTACTACTGTGACGTTTGGCTATTGAATCCGAGTTTGCAAATATTCTCAATCAATGTATTGTGTATTGATATTATTGTACATGAATGACATACGGATGCATAGGTTTGTATTCATAAGGCCAATGGGCGTCATACGACGCTCGTATTTCTATTTTTCCCGATGAAAGCGGCGACTTATTAGACGAACTTAAGTAACTCTGATTAGAAGAGACCTAAGGGTCCGCGACGTTTAACATTTGACGGCCAGACCGTACAACTATCCGACGTTACGAGTTGAGACGTGGGCAGATATTTCCGACGTACAGCGATATTTATGGTTTAATAAACATCGGTTTAATTTTTGCTGAAGGGACAGCAAAAAGACAAATATAATAGGAATGTTATACGGACCGCTGACAATTCGACTGCCGCTATAGTTAATTGAATGCCGACGCTAACCCTAACCCTAACCCTAAAACGATGTCGGCTTTCATTAGGATTAAATGATGTGTGCTAGCCATTTCACCCAGAGATTTAGCTGGGAACAGCGTTAGAAACCGCATGAAACCGCGTAGTATCGGCTCTCGGGCCCTAAAATAGTGCCCGGAAATAGCGTGCTTTATCTCATATAGAGCATGTATATATGTCCCATAGACAAATGGTTGAAAAATAAAGCCTGCAACTTGACTAACTGCTTGGAATAACGGGTAGTACACATGGATGAATAATATAACTGGATCGCCACAAGCTCGATTTTTTTGTCTTAGCCATAGACAAGCACCAGCATCACAAGAAGCTCAGAATGCCGTACTTTCACACATAGACAAATAGCCGCTGCAGAAGCTGCAAACCTTTATTTATAAGTATACTTAGTAGGATAAGTGAAAATGTGTGAAAGTACGGCATTCTGAGCTTCTTGTGATGCTGGTGCTTGTCTATGGCTAGGACCAAAAAAATCGAGCTTCTGGCGATCCGGTTATATTATTCATCCATGGTAATATAAGGCTCACACCATGCTCTATAGCATTATTTCAAGCCAATTGACCCTATAGCTTGGATGAAGGAATAGAAAGGATCGCTCATCTGAAAGCGAGTCTATGGTAACGAGTCTACGTGCATAGGTTATCTATGTTCATTATACTACAGCCTAGCATGCACGTTAATCGTGACTTTGGAATTTCCTCCGAGTATAAGCTTCAGCCTGTAAGAACTTAGGGGGGGGGGTACTATTATTAAATTCTAGCAGCCAATAAAATTCATGGGGTGAATATCCCAATTTTTAGGAAGCCTCGGCCATATACTCGCTTTCAGATGAGCGATCCTTTCTATTCCTTCATCCATGCCCTATAGGCAAGCAATTAGTATTGGTTTTGTCAGCCTAACTGAGAATAAAGCCATCCAAAGTGAGAATCCTGCCTACGCTGACTGCGAAGGGCCTGGCTGCGTGCAGCCTTAGTCTATGGGCCATAGACAATAAAGGACAAGCAAAGTGATAAAAAGCCATCCAAAGTGAGAATCCTGCCTACGCTGAATACGAAGGGCCTAGCTGCGTCCAGCCTAGTCTATGAGCCATAGACTATCCCGTACAACAATCCGACGTATCTGACCGACGTCGTACGACGTCTATGTAACATTACGTGTTTCCTATTGGTCGGACGTCGGGCTGACGTCGAAGTCGTAGTCGAGAAATTAAATTCGCCTTAATTCACGTTATTCGCCTTAAATAATTAAATTAAGCATAACAGTATTGCTTGCCAGTTCATCCCGCGAAAATAAATGTTAAAGCAGCGCGAAATAAATTTTTGGACTACGACTTCGACGTCGGCCCGACGTCCGACCAATAGGAAACACGTAATGTTACATAGACGTCGTACGACGTCGGTTCAGAGGTCGGTGCGACGTCGGATTGTTGTACGGGTATAAAGGACAAGCAAAGTTTTAAAAGACCAATCGATTCTCACATTGGATGGCTTTTTATCACTTTGCTTGTCCTTTATAGTCTATGGCCCATAGACTAAGGCTGCACGCAGCCAGGCCCTTCGCAGTCAGCGTAGGCAGGATTCTCACTTTGGATGGCTTTATTCTCAGTTAGGCTGACAAAACCAATAAATCATTAGTTATAGAATCGAGCTATACAAGACTTCCTCTTCATTGTCTATGGCCCAAAAGTGTGGGTCTGTGGAAAAACCAATTTGATGACGTCGGCTCGAAATTGGCTGGTATATTACTCGCACATGTCAAAGAAACAATTCGGCTATCTTCTAATGTTATAATCTGTTGTAATGTTATAATCTGTTATAATGTTATAATCTTCTAATGTTATAATCTGCCATTGTTTGATTTTCTAGTTTTTTAAACCACCAGACAAAACACAGGAGCTATTTAGCTTTAATAAATTCAGTTTTCATTACTCCTAATCCCCGTCCCGTCATAATCCAGTTTTAGCCAGTTTAAGCTCCCACCCTGCTTCCGAATTCAACTAGGCAAAATTTTCAGAAATGAAAGCTAACTGATGAAACGGATTGAAGCTCGACGCGAGAATTTCAGTTTTCCATTCGTTGGCACCCCTCCTTAGAACACCCTCCAAAATTCCTCACCTCCCCTGCCCCGATGTCTTCCCTATCGTTCTCATTCCTCTTTTAGACTGTCCAACGTAGCAAGCCCTTGTAACCGTTGTCCTATAATGGCTACGATTTGGAAACTCATCCCATTTCTATGGCGCTCGCCACTGCAGGGGCTTGGATTTGGGATTGAGGTGGACAGGGGGGGGGAGAGTGAGGCAAAGCGAGCTGAGCTGAGGGCGGATGAGGCGGCAGAGGCTGAGGCGGGCAGGCAGGCTTGGAGCATGCAGTGCACCTGCGCCCTCTCTGACAGACCCTCTGGACTAAAAGAAAGCCTATGCTCAACCTTTCCTGTTTGAGTCTGTCATGCCCGTCTTTTATCCCTACCCTGTACCCCGCTTCTCTAACTCTGCCCAGCTCGATTGGCCAAGAGGAACCGCGCACGCTGTTTCCCATATGAAAATGGGCAAAAGCAGACAAATTTCTGTCCTAAGTTCTGAAAGCACCTTTCTCTAGTTTTCTAATTTATTCGAAGAAAAACAATTTTTTTCTGTTTAATTTTACGAGTTGACATTCTTCTAGAATCGATACTAGTAGATTTCTTTGTTATGGTAAGTTCTGTGCTCTAAATGCAAGTCAAATTTGCAATATTGTATCAGTTATAGTTTTTTTCAAATTTACAGAATCTTGCTAGTACGAGCCTTGTATGCATCTCATAATACTCGTAGCTAGTGTATGCATCAGATCAGCGCTTGTGTCCCGGAAGCATTGTCACTCTGAATCACATCATCCCACATCATCACGAATCATATCACATGCAGAATGACATCACCCAGAGTCACATTATCCTGAATCAATTCACGCAGAATGACATCATCGCGAATCACATCACCGAAAATCACATCATCTTGAATCACATCCTCCAAAATGACACCATCCAGAATGACATCATCCAGAATGACATCATCCAGAATGAAATCATCCAGAATGAAATCATCCAGAATGACATCATCCAGAATGACATCATCCAGAATGAAATCATCCAGAATGACATCATCCAGAATGACATCATCCCTAATCACATCATCCCGAATCACAGCACCCGGAATGACATTATCCTGAATCAAATCACATGCCGCACCTACTCCAACAGGAAGACGCCAGTGCCGATGGCTGTTCATCCAGTTCTCCAACATGGAACGCGGCAGCAGACAGGCACCGGCGCACAGTCACCGCGGAAGTGATCAAAGAGTCTCATTGCAGTGGTGCCTACGAAAATGCAGCCTACGTGCCCGACTCGCTACTTGCCTCCGTGGACTCCGGCGACTCATTTGTACAAGAATTGCAGCAGTATCGTCTGGTGTCTGCCAACGGGTAAGCCTTGCTTGGCTTAGTAAAAATGTTTTCGATACTTGTCGGTTAACCTTACGTAGCCCGCGTTGCGTACTAATGGCGCCTACACTACATCCTCATGATGGCGCCTACATTACACATCCTCATGATGGCACCTACATTGCCCATCCTCATGATGGCGCCTACATTACACATCCTCATGATGGCACCTACATTACACATCCTCATGATGGCACCTACATTACACATCCTCATGATGGCACCTACATTACACATCCTCATGATGACACCTACATTACACATCCTCATGATGGTACCTACACTACATCCTCATGATGGTACCTACACTACACATCCTCATGATGGCACCTACATTGCACATCCTCATGATGGCACCTACACTACACATCCTCATGATGGCACCTACATTACACATCCTCATGATGGCACCTACATTACACATCCTCATGATGGTACCTACATTACACATCCTCATGATGGCGCCTGCATTGCACATCCTCATGATGGCACCTACATTACACATCCTCATGATGGCGCCTGCATTGCACACCCTCATGATGGCACCTACATTGCACATCCTCATGATGGCGCCCAAACTAAATCCTCATGATGGCTCCTACATTACACACCCTTATGGCACCAACACTATATCTTCATGATGGTGCCTACTTCAAACTCTCCCTAAACCCAAGCCTCTTTCTCCTCATCTGTAGCCAAAACGGGTTCAAGAGGACAAGAAATAAGTTTTTCTTGTCGTTTGACAAAACGCTACAAAGATATTTTGTACCAAGTGGATAGGGAAAAATATCGCAATTGATGTAACCGCCCTTGTCGCCTGTCCGCTCCGTAGAGAGACGAACGCATGACTAGAGGGGGCAATGACCGTAGGCTGCCCATGACCGGGCAATGACCTGACGGACCTCCAGCACCAGACTGTCCCGCCCACATGATTGATAGCTTTGGTAGCGCTTCGTGACCAGAGGGCCAAGGACCCACATGGACCCCACCTGTAGCCAAGGTGCAATAGTTGGTCACTCGGTCATAGTATGACCCAGGGGCGTAGCCAGAGGGGGGGCAAGGGGGGCCGTGGCCCCCCCCCCAATCACCAACTCTGGCCTTGGCGCCCCCCCCTAAAAGAAACTGGCGCCCCCCCTAAAAGAAACTGGCGCCCCCCCCCTCTAAAAGAAACTGGCACCCCCCCCGTAAAAGAAACTGGCGCCCCCCCTCTAAAAGAAACTGGCACCCCCCTAAAAGAAACTGGCACCCCCCTAAAAAAAACTGGCGCCCCCCCTCTAAAAGAAACTGGCGCCCCCCCCCCTAAAAGAAACTGGCGCCCCCCTATAAGAAACTGGCGCCCCCCTATAAGAAACTGGCGCCCCCCTATAAGAAACTGGCGCCCCCCCCTATAAGAAACTGGCGCCCCCCCCTAAAAGAAACTGGCGCCCCCCCCCCCCCCTATAAGAAACTGGCGCCCCCCTATAAGAAGCTGGCGCCCCCTAACTCACGCCCCCCCCCCAATCAAAATTCCTGGCTACGCCCCTGGTATGACCGAGTGGCTGCCACCACTCTATGTGACCTGGCGCACCTGGATCTTTCTACCAGACCTCTCGAGGCTAGAGCCCCGCCTGGATTGGTTACCAGGAGATTTAGGCTAACAGGGGAGACACATGCAGCCGAGTACAGGGACTCTGCTTGGGGCATGATCGGCAACTCTGGGCTCAATCTGGAGGATTTCTCAGCAGGGGATCCTTTGTGGCTGTGAGCGAGGCTGACTTGCGACTTTGATTACTAAGAGTAGTATGAGGCGAACATGTACTGTCTATAGTTTAGATTGCTCAGGGCGAAGGGACGCGTCAGCATGGGGTTGCAACCTTCCTACTGCCATTCTGTGCCAAGACTCGCTAATCCCTCTACGGCACGCACACACGGCCCCGCAGCACGCACTCACAGGCGGGCTTTGCACGGGGAGAGGCCATTAGCTTACCCAAACTTCCTTATGCTTAGCCACCCCGGGAGAAAGGCTTAGCAAGCCATGAGTGAAATGATGGTGAAAGAGTGAATAATGATGAGGTTAGTTAATGGTTAATAATTAGGCCCTTAGGCAAATAGTCAAACAATTAGGCGGCTTCACTGTTGAGTAAAATACAGCAAAATTTACGGTATCACAATTGGCTCGGCTCTCTAATTAAGCAATGGCAAATAGGCAAACCCCGGATAAGCAAGGCGATTAGAGCACAAATTAGTAATAGGAACTTACCGGCAGCTGCACAGAGAGAGAGAGAGGCGGAGTGACCGAGGGCGGCTGTAGGCTGCAGTCAGGCGGACAGTGAAGCGGCGATGCGCTGAAGCGACGAGGCGCTGATGTAGATCAGGCGATGCTGATGATGCTGGGCGGTATCAGACCGCTGGCCGATAGGGGAGCTCACTTGGGGAGCTGGAGATAACTTGGCGGTAACAGACCGCGGACCGGCAGAGGTTCGTCCTACAGACGAATAGGTCAGAACTACGTCTGACAGCAAGTCCAAAGAAAGACGAGGAGCCCGAAGGTTGAGGATTCTCATGCCGAAAACCGCTTCCTTATATAGCCTTCCCAGCCGCCGCTCCAAGGTCGTTTCCATGACTCCCTCTCTCTGATTGGCTGCCGGCAGAATGACGTCAGAATGAGTCATGATGAGAAGCATGAGACCGGCATAGCAACATGAGAAATGGGAGAATTGCGCAATCCGGAGGTGAGGTGGGGGGATAATTGGCGCAGCGGGAGGTCGCAAAAGTGTTGCGCAAGCAAACACTGAGAACAATGGAGCTGGGGTCGAGAACAAAGGAATTGGAAAACGGGGATAATTGGGGAGAACCGAGAACAATAGAAAAGCAAACATTGGGGAAAAGGTGATAATTAGGTGCGAAAACGAGAACAATAGAAAGAGAAAATCGGAGAAAATGTGATAATTGGTGGGGGTCGAGAGAACAAAAGAAGCAAAAACGAGAACAATAGAAGCGGAGGTGGGGTGGGTGTCACATGAGAAATTTGGGAAGGAGAACAATAGCGTGAGAAAAGGTTGCGCAAGAGAGGGGGATGAGTCATCGATGAGTCATCGAGGGGAAGAAGGGGTCACACGACTTGCGTCATCGTTTGGGAGTTTGAGAAGGGATGGGGTGACGGTGAGCGCACAAAATACTGTAAGTAGACGCAGAGAAAGGGAGGACAGCGCAGGAAAATAGGGCGAAAAGGGGCAAAAAGAGGGGAGACAGGAAGAGTGCATAGAGAATAGGGAGGCGCGCAGGGGAGATAGGGTAGAGGGGGAGGTACAAAGAGGGAGGGGGAAGCTCCGCAAATGCAAGTGTGGCGGCAGGGGAGACGGAGCCAAGGCAGCAGGGGGGTGCAGCAGAGCGGGAGTCTCCAGGCCTCGTCGAAGACCTGGCCGAGTCTCAACAGCTCTGTGCAGGGGGTGCACGGCGATAGGAGGCACTTTCGAAAAAGTTCCCCTGCCCTATCCCGCGACCAGAGCGTGGTTATATCACAATACCCTTCTTTTATCGGGTACATTAAGCACCAGATCAGGCGAGGAGAATGACAGAAAGACTCAGAATGAATAATAAATTAATACAGAGACCATTGATCATGATCAGAGATTGCCTCTTAAACAGTCTTTCACAGATTTCATCTTGCACTCTCGTTTAAATATTTTGTCATTTCTTTTTAAGCCTATTTTTAGATTTTGTAAATGCAACTACATGCACTTGCATCTTGCTTTGTTGTTGTCCAGTACGTAAGTTTGCTTGAAAATAACACAAATGGCATCAGTTCTCATCAACCCAAAACTACCAACAGGCGCCATCAACCGTCGACTGCATCGAGCTCCACTCGCGTTGATCGCCCGGCATCTCCACAACCAGAAGATCAGCATCACGAGATTCACGACAGCTCAGCAACGGAGCTGACCCTTCTCGGCGGTGGGATTCAAGCAAGCCAACAGCCAGACGACAGCTGCAGGCTCTCAGCAGCGTCGCCGACAACCATGTTGAAGCCGCAGCCGCTGTCGCCAGCGTCGACAAACCGACGTCAGTATCGGGCAGCGGCCGGTGGCCGTCTTGACGCCATGGCACCGGAAACCAAACTGCGACTGCAGCGACTGTTGCGTCAGAACGCCGGCGTGTTGCGTCAGGACGCTACCAGCATTCTACTTGGCGTGTACAGCATTGCGCCAGGACAGATGAGCAACAAGGAGCTGGACAAGAGGTGAGGCGGGCCGCTGCCTTTGATTTGCGGCGTTGCTGTTGGATTGGCAGATTCCAGGCAGGGGAATCTTCGCCATGTTTGGACTTTAAAGGAGACTGAAGAATATGAGAAGAGACGATTAGCTGATTATCACTAAAATTCGATTTTTCACTCTAAGAAATGTGAAAATCACTTTTGACTACTTATGAGTAGTCTAGGACAGGACTGCAAAATAGATGACAGGTTCTACCAAAATATTATAAGTAGCTCTTTATAGGACCCAGAAAACCCGCACACTTTGATACATTCGACACGTGAAACTTTAGTAAAATCTCATGCGCATACAGATGAACTATACTTGCAAGGTCCCAGTGTTAGTGTGTGCCTGCGCACTGCAGTATTGGCGCTCTTGCTCAGGAGTCAGCAAAATTGCCTCATTGTTGCGCCATGGTTCATACATCTTTGTTCATCATACATCTAAATATTGTTTTTTTCTTACTAAACTAAAACTCATTCCTATAATTGCTTAGGTCGTCCAAACCAGCATACTGAATATCGTGGGGTCTTTTATCACCCGACAAAAATGAAGCAAGCGATGTGCTGTATGTAGTTATTAATTCGTAATATTAAAGTCTCCATATAAAGTACACTTTCGTGATCTTGCAACACGTGTACTCATAACCAAGCCTAAATATATCTTTCCTAGCTGGATAAATCAAAGACAAAAGTCCTGACAGTCAGAACCATCTCTACAAGACGCGATCCATTAACTTGCTGGCTCTGCTCTCCATAACAACGGAAAATTTATGACTTCCTGCCTGCACTTCTATACTTCCATTAGCCATCGATTGGCACAGCGTTCGGATGCGAACGACCCCAGAGATTTGATGCCAGGAGATTGAGGCATAAAATCTGCACGCGTCTTTTGAGTGTCTGCATACTGAAAAGTGCTGCAATAACCAATGAACCGGCGAGGAAAGGGAGCAGATTGACCAACTCGATTCGCTCTATATCGACCGGGCGGGGCTGTTTTGTTTAAATTCTGTGCACATTTTTGCTACCTTCTCCGTGCGGCTCGGCGCTTAGTCACTAAAAACCTAGGGCCCCAATTATAAACTCTATCCGCGATCTCGATGGCTTGAAATATTTTCGTTCGTCCATGGAAACCAGCCCAAGTGCATGTCGGGGCAAGCAAGACTCGGTACTAAAATTTGCATGCATCAGCCAAGCGCATCATAAAGTTTTACTGAGTTCCAGCAATGTATTACTTGTGCCAAACATCGAAAAAATGCAAAACACAAGCTTGGGGCCTGCTATAAAGTAGTGCATGGGGCAAATTTGAAATCTAAAATCGAATTGTAAATATTTGTATAATGTTCAGCATTAGACAGAACAGATGGCTTTTATAGAAAGTGTGTATTTAGCAGACATAGCCATCTGATAGAGATTCGTTGCATCTCTTCTGCAGCCATGTTTGATCACCCATTGTAACACGATTTAAATGTGTAAAAGCGTGCATTAAACGGCTTGTGGTCGCGTATTGGCAAGCCAGAGTCATTTAACGCACGAGCAATATATACCGTGATTAGAATGAATCAAAGAAGTAAATGCATTAAATTTTGTATATATTAGAAATATTTTCAACTATAGTTTTGTTTCTTATCAAATCCTGTAGCAGGAAGTAAAATATATGTTATTAGAAACAGAAAAGTCTCAAATCCTCAACGATAGATGATGAGAGGATAATTAAGATGCAACAAGGCTGCATCAGTTCTCCTGTCTACTTTCGATTCTTCTAGGAAGCCAATTTTTTTACTATAGCTGTAAAACAGACTTGTTACCTGCCCAGCCGGCATGAACTACCTAATGAGCTGACCGCCCAAATTCTGCAACAGAAAAGTGGGAACTTCCAATCATCTATTTATCTATCTATCTATCTATCTATCTATCTATCTATCTATCTATCTATCTATCTATCTATCTATCTATCTATCTATCTATCTACCTATCTATCTTTCTATCTATCTATCTATCTATCTATCTATCTATCTATCTATCTATCTATCTATCTATCTATCTATCTATCTATCTATCTATCTATCTATCTATCTATCTATCTATCTTTCTATCTATCTATCTATCTATCTATCTATCTATCTATCTACCTATCTATCTTTCTATCTATCTATCTATCTATCTATCTATCTATCTATCTATCTATCTATCTATCTATCTATCTATCTATCTATCTATCTATCTATCTATCTATCTATCTATCTATCTATCTATCTATCTATCTATCTATCTATCTATCTATCTATCTATCTATCTATCTATCTATCTATCTATCTATCTATCTATCTATCTATCTATCTATCTATCTATCTATCTATCTATCTATCTATCTATCTATCTATCTATCTATCTATCTATCTATCTATCTATCTATCTATCTATCTATCTATCTATCTATCTATCTATCTATCTATCTATCTATCTATCTATCTATCTATCTATCTATCTATCTATCTATCTATCTATCTATCTATCTATCTATCTATCTATCTATCTATCTATCTATCTATCTATCTATCTATCTATCTATCTATCTATCTATCTATCTATCTATCTATCTATCTATCTATCTATCTATCTATCTATCTATCTATCTATCTATCTATCTATCTATCTATCTATCTATCTATCTATCTATCTATCTATCTATCTATCTATCTATCTATCTATCTATCTATCTATCTATCTATCTATCTATCTATCTATCTATCTATCTATCTATCTATCTATCTATCTATCTATCTATCTATCTAAATCTAATTATCTTAACTATTTATCTATCTATCTATCTATCTATCTATCTATCTATCTATCTATCTATCTATCTATCTATCTATCTATCTATCTATCTATCTATCTATCTATCTATCTATCTATCTATCTATCTATCTATCTATCTATCTATCTATCTATCTATCTATCTATCTATCTATCTATCTATCTATCTATCTATCTATCTATCTATCTATCTATCTATCTATCTATCTATCTATCTATCTATCTATCTATCTATCTATCTATCTATCTATCTATCTATCTATCTATCTATCTATCTATCTATCTATCTATCTATCTATCTATCTATCTATCTATCTATCTATCTATCTATCTATCTATCTATCTATCTATCTATCTATCTATCTATCTATCTATCTACCTACCTATCTATCTTTCTATCTATCTATCTATCTATCTATCTATCTATCTATCTATCTATCTATCTATCTATCTACCTATCTATCTATCTATCTATCTATCTATCTATCTATCTATCTATCTATCTATCTATCTATCTATCTATCTATCTATCTATCTATCTATCTATCTATCTATCTATCTATCTATCTATCTATCTATCTATCTATCTATCTATCTATCTATTTATCTATCTATATAATATATACTTTACAGTTGTCTCAAAGTCTTAGATATGGTTTTACTGGCTTGGTCTCATTCTATGTGCAAATTTTTATTTGCATTACTCTAATTTTGATTATGGATTGGGCACAGAGCATTTGTGACCCCTGGAGAGATCGTGGCGTGGATGCATACTGATAGAGTTATTAGGGATTCAAGGAACCCTCTGAGCAGTGGACTCAGTGAGTATAGCTAGCTCACTGATAAGTAGATGGAAATGAAATATTTGATTGATTCCGCGCGATCAGCAAGACTGTAGGCCGCGTGAGGAGCTCCTGGAATGCCACTTTCATTACAAATGATGCCTGGTGGAGCGAAAAAAGTGGGTCGTCCAGTCCAGCGAAGAGAAACACAGAGCTGGCCCGAAGCGGTGAAAAGCGAAAGAGCGAGTGGTCAAAAGGCCCCTGTCGGCTACTAGTAGGGGGAGTCAGCTCCAGGCGCATGAGAAAGATGATGGGTTGATGCGATTGCATCTCAGGCGAGCGAATGGAACTCAAGACTGCTCATTGGCTCTATACTTTCCCAGCACTTTCTTTTCTCCATTTTAAGCCCAAGCCCCAACTCGCCTGAGGGCAGTCGACGTGGAACGAGACAGCACCGCCCGGCTAGAAGATTAGTGGCTCGCTAATAAAGCAAACTGACTGATTAGGAACCTAGAGTATCTAGGTGGAGAGATTATTAATAGTTCTCCTCCACAGCGTAAAGTGGTCGACAGAGTAATAAAGCGGATTCTCAGAAGAAAATATCGAAGCAAAGAATACCAGCGGATTTTTAATAAAGAATCGCTCCGCAAAACAGCTGTGGCGTAAGGAGTTACGATAAGGCAGGCTGTGGACTAAAGCTTTCGCCCTTCATATTTCTTTCTCGTTTTCCCTGAGGAACGTCAGAAGCAGGCAGACAGCTGCAGCATACTTAGCCATTTCGCTTTCCATTTCCCGGCTTTCATCAGCTGTCTTAGCTTGGACTTCGCTGCGCTGCTAAACAGTGGCTAGAAGAAACAGACAGGCAGAAGTCTGCAACCAACCGGCACCTTCCTCTGAGAGGGGTTGTAGTAAGGAAAACTAGCAATCAAAAGCAGAAGGCGCAATGCACTCTCTGAGGCAGCAGCAGCAGCAGGGCGGCCATCCAGACTCTTCGCCATCTCTCAAGCTGCCGCTGCAGTTCGGATCGCCACCAGTCTGGAACGGAAGCGAGCTGTGCGGTGGAAAGCTGTCGCCCATGCATCTGGACTGCTGCCTCGGAGACCGCTGCGACGGCGCTCAGGCCAACGACCAACGGGCGGGACGGACGGGAAACGATCGATGTTCTTTTTCGAAGAATCGAACTCCAACACCGGTGGCTGTTCCGACCGAGCAGCTGGAGAATGATCAGCAAGCCAGACTGTCTGTCAGCGTCGCTGGGGGCTCCTCGGACCAGGAGGCCGTGATTGGCAGCTGGCCGCCCCTGCCGCCGAAAGGAATTCGAAAGAAGGCGGCGGAGACGCTGGGGTGAAGTGTTTATCTTGCTGCTTTTTTGCTAGCTGCAATTCGGTTGTTGACTTTTAATGAGGCCGAGTAGTGAATCTACGGCTCGTATGAATCTTGTCCAAAAAGTGTATAGATTATTTTGTTTAAATTGGTTGATGAAAACTCCATTATGTCTAAAATTTCTTTAATGTAAAGTTAAAGCAGTGAGGGATCTATTTCTCAATACTTACGTATAGTTCTCAAGTCACAAATTCCTTGCTCAAACTCACTATTTCTAATATTTCTCAGCATCTTCTCTTGATTGGAAAGTATTATAGGATTATAAATCAGAGTGGAGCAAATTTATCTGCATGTACCAAGGAAGGTTAGAAGTTCCCTGATTGACTGATGGGTAGTTTCTTGGATGATATAAATTATCTTCAGTTTTTGGCAGCAAAACGGATCTTCATAGCATGAATTTTGAGACAGGAACTCGTATGCTGTTCGGATACTAAATTAGCATCAAGTTAGCAATTTAGATTAGCCGTGCACAAATCTCTAAAAAACTTGCTTTGCTCATTTGCTTCTAGGAGTACAGAATTCCTCCTCGGTCTGGGAGGCATGACTGGCAAAGAAATTAATCTTAGTTTTGCATGCGCACCACTCAATCATGATGGATAGAGGAGCTAATTTGCAGATATCTAACATTGCTCTCCCCAGAGGAACCAAAAAACTGATTGAAACGAGCATATTAGCAATGTGAATCTGTCTTGTAAAAAATTCAGGTTGGATATTTTACTGTAGCTGTGGACAAGTTTAAATCCGGATGCTCGCGTAAGAAATCGTTTCTACTAAAAGTAGTGTTAATCAGGTTCAAAAATGAATCGTCTAAAATTGACAATGGTAAATACGTAATCGCAAGGTTGCATGCAGTGACATATAAATGACTTCAAATATGCAGATTTAACAGGTTAAAGGCTTAATAAACTATACCGGTATAAACGCTCGTGAAACCAACTTTGAAGCTTTTTAAGCACAAAGCTAGTGGAGGTTTCTATAAGAAAGTCAAATAGAATGCTTTTTTAAGGCAAGCAACGAACAACAAGCGAGATTTAAAAAAAAATTGCACTATCTGCTACAAATAACAAAGACTGTACGACTGCCACTTCTCGTCTTCCTTGGGTGAAAGCAAGGTTTACAAGGGAATCGCTGAGATGTCAAGGCTTACTGAGGGAATTGCTGAGATGTCAAGGCTTACAAGGGGAATTGCTGAGATGTCAAGGCTTACAAAGGGAATTGCTGAGATGTCAAGGCTTACAAGGGGAATTGCTGATATATCAAGGCTTACAAGGGGAATTGCTGAGATGTCAAGGCTTAAAGAGGGAATCGCTGAGATGTCAAGGCTTACAAAGGGAATTGCTGAGATATCAAGGTTTACAAGGGGAATTGCTGAGATGTCAAGGCTTACTGAGAGAATTGCTGAGATGTCAAGGCTTACAAGGGGAATTGCTGAGATGTCAAGGCTTACAAGGGGAATTGCTGAGATGTCAAGGCTTACAAAGGGAATTGCTGAGATGTCAAGGCTTAAAGAGGGAATCGCTGAGATGTCAAGGCTTACAAAGGGAATTGCTGAGATATCAAGGTTTACAAGGGGAATTGCTGAGATGTCAAGGCTTACTGAGAGAATTGCTGAGATGTCAAGGCTTACAAGGGGAATTGCTGAGATGTCAAGGCTTACAAGGGGAATCGCTGAGATGTCAAGGCTTACAAAGGGAATTGCTGAGATATCAAGGTTTACAAGGGGAATTGCTGAGATGTCAAGGCTTACTGAGAGAATTGCTGAGATGTCAAGGCTTACAAGGGGAATTGCTGAGATGTCAAGGCTTACAAAGGGAATTGCTGAGATATCAAGGTTTACAAGGGGAATTGCTGAGATGTCAAGGCTTACTGAGAGAATTGCTGAGATGTCAAGGCTTACTGAGAGAATTGCTGAGATGTCAAGGCTTACAAGGGGAATTGCTGAGATGTCAAGGCTTACAAAGGGAATTGCTGAGATGTCAAGGCTTACAAGGGGAATTGCTGAGATGTCAAGGCTTAAAGAGGGAATCGCTGAGATGTCAAGGCTTACAAGGGGAATCGCTGAGATGTCAAGGCTTAAAGAGGGAATCGCTGAGATGTCAAGGCTTACAAGGGGAATCGCTGAGATTTCAAGGCTTAAAGAGGGAATTGCTGAGATGTCAAGGCTTACAAGGGGAATTGCTGAGATGTCAAGGCTTAAAGAGGGAATCGCTGAGATGTCAAGGCTTACAAGGGGAATCGCTGAGATGTCAAGGCTTAAAGAGGGAATCGCTGAGATGTCAAGGCTTACAAGGGGAATTGCTGAGATGTCAAGGCTTAAAGAGGGAATCGCTGAGATGTCAAGGCTTACAAGGGGAATCGCTGAGATGTCAAGGCTTACAAAGGGAATTGCTGAGATGTCAAGGCTTACAAGGGGAATTGCTGATATGTCAAGGCTTACAAGGGGAATTGCTGAGATGTCAAGGCTTAAAGAGGGAATCGCTGAGATGTCAAGGCTTACAAGGGGAATCGCTGAGATGTCAAGGCTTAAAGAGGGAATCGCTGAGATGTCAAGGCTTACAAGGGGAATCGCTGAGATTTCAAGGCTTAAAGAGGGAATTGCTGAGATGTCAAGGCTTACAAGGGGAATTGCTGAGATGTCAAGGCTTACAAGGGGAATTGCTGAGATGTCAAGGCTTACAAGGGGAATCGCTGAGATTTCAAGGCTTAAAGAGGGAATCGCTGAGATGTCAAGGCTTACAAGGGGAATTGCTGAGATGTCAAGGCTTACAAAGGGAATTGCTGAAATGTCAAGGCTTACAAGGGGAATCGCTGAGATTTCAAGGCTTAAAGAGGGAATCGCTGAGATGTCAAGGCTTACAAGGGGAATTGCTGAGATGTCAAGGCTTACAAAGGGAATTGCTGAAATGTCAAGGCTTACAAGGGGAATTGCTAAGATGAGAGGTACATGTAGTTTATTCAAGAAATTTTATTCCCTTCTTTGTTGGCCTCCTATCGGGGGGCACTTATTGTTTGTTAGTCTGAGATCTATTTTGTTTTGCCACTGCACAATGAATTCAACTGCAGATTGCGTACGGCTATAGAATTTCAGCAGTAATAGCGATAGCTAAAACGCTGTCATTCTTTGGACAGAAGTCCATCATCAGCGTATGGATAGTTGATGCAGAACTTCTTAAGCGGTCTACGCTGTATTTGCTAATGCTTCAATTCGAGCAGAAGAATGTGTACATATGCTGGTAGTTAAAAATCATCTTTTGATGGTAAGGGATTTGCCTGATCGTTCTCTCTCTCTCACTCAGCCGGTGCAGTATAGAGGTTCGAATGTTTTCCTCTGAAAAGATCGGAAAAAGTGCCATTCAGCTGCAGCCAACAGCCAATCTTGTAGATTTTTGGGGCAGCCAACTCTTACAGTCAGCTGAAATGGGGGATTTTTCTGCTGTAAGCATGCTTTTGAATACGTATACGGCTTGCTGTGAGCTGGGGGGCTGTGAAGGGGGCGAACGACGTGCATGCACACACGACCCCTCTTCTCAACTCTCATCCCGCTCCTGAACTCTCCTCTCTCTCTCTTTGCGTCTTCCAATAGGCGTCCAAGTCCAACGCAATTCATTTTTCTTGAGGGGGGAAGTGGGATCTCTTAGTTTTCTCTCTGACGCGACGCGACGTTCTCCCACTTTTCCTTGCAGCTTTTCGCCTCTTGGCTCTCTCTCTCTCTCTCTCTCTCTCTCTCTTTGCCCTCCCTATTTTCTTTAGCTATACTCCCCTCCGCTCAGTCCCGCTCCGCCAGAACTCTAAATACTATCGTAACTTCCAAACACAGCTATTTTCCTCTCTCATTTTTTCTCCTTGCGGGAAGTCCAATTAATAAAAAAATAAAAAATCAGAGCAGTTATAAAAAGACAAGAAGGCCTCTGGCTCTGAGCAAACTTTCGATTAAGAATCCTCCGCACGATCTGGCGGTGCAGCATGAGCTTATTAGACTAGCTGACTGGCGCTAGCTTGTATCGGAGCGGCATGACTAACAGCAGCAGAGACAGCAACAGCAGGTGCTTCCGCGATGTCCTGGACATGTCATCTAATAGACAGTCCTACCCGTCATCTGCAGCCGCTTCAGCAGCTAACTATGAGCTCTGCGAGCCTCTGTTGGCGTCGTCTCCATCGCCTCAGCAGCACAGGATCCAGGACAGGTTTGAAATGAAAATATTTCCTAGAAAGTGTAAATTAAAACAAACGGAGAAATTGAATAACTGTTTTGCTGATCTTAGCTAATCTATCAACTCTCCCGTTGAATTAAAATCCGCAGCTGGTCAATTTTACGTTTTTTTACACTTTTCCTCTTCGTAGGAAATATTAAATCCTGGGATGAGAGATTTCTCTCGCCAAACTGGAATCGCAGCTTTCTCGAGAATGGATTAGCCAGTTTCTTTATTCTAGTATTGGGAAGCAGTTTTTTGTTTCTTACGAGTAAGATGACTAAGGATAGTTTTTTCGGACACCAACATTTATTATTGACTTTTTCTTGAAAATATTTTCAATAGCTATATCAACCTAAGAGTACGAGCGTACAGGAGCCTCGAAGTTACGAGCATGGCCCAAACAACTTAATGCTGCGAGATTCAAGATACGCTCGTCTACTGTCTGTCTGTCTGTCTGTCTGTCTGTCTGTCTGTCTGTCTGTCTGTCTGTCTGTCTGTCTGTCTGTCTGTCTGTCTGTCTGTCTGTCTGTCTGTCTGTCTGTCTGTCTGTCTATCTGTCTGTCTGTCCGTTGGGATGAAATATATTTACATATTATTCTACCAGAAAATATTGAGAACACAAACAAGAGACGGGGAGTTGACTAAGATCACTGAATGAACTGTACCTTTCCCTGAGACACGAGATGCGTTTTGACCAGAACCTTAGGACACTAACGATGCTGGCAGTTTTACTTTCAGACACTGGGTTAAACTTGACCCAGATACTTGCATAGGCGCGTTCCTCATTCAGCCCGTGCATGTAGCATAAATAAAACCCTGTTAAAAGCAGAAAGTGCAATTACGAGACGAGTATATAACAAGAAGTCGATAAACACTGAGACCTTTCCACTGCAGGTTCTCAGCCGTTGCCATGGAGATGCTCCGTGAGCAGGAGGACCGCGATCTTCACCCGTTCGGCCGGGGCGGTCGCTTCGAAGGCGTGCTGTACTCGCGTAGAGTTAAAGTTCAAGTCGATCACACCAAATTTTTAGCCTGGATTGTGTTCGCCAGCTTCATTCTGCTCACCTCGGGAGCCATCATCTTTCTTGCCGGTAGGTTTGATTATCTTGCACTGCAGCCTCACTACTCTCTGAAGCAGGGGCCGGCCAACTCCGGCCCACAGGCCACATGCGGCCCGAAAAGCCTCTCCATCCGGCCCTCGGGGCCTTTGAAACTTCTCAATAGCAATGCGCCCGCTCAAGGTTTGTGTCTATTCTTAGCGCTCTCTAATCTTCTTTCTTCTCTCCTCTCTTCTTCTCCTGTCTCCATCCTATCCTCTCCCTTCTCTCATCGAATTCTCTCCTCTTCTCTCCTCTCTCATCTCTCTTCACTCCTATTTCATCTCTCTTCTCGTATCCTCCCGTCTCCTCTCTACTTCTTTACTCCCTCGCCTCTCCTTTCTCTCATCTCTCTTCTTTCTTCTCTATTCTCTCTCTTTTCTCCCCTCCTCTGGCCCACAGCAATGCGCTAGGTCCTCAATCAGGCCCTTTGGGGGAAAGTTTACAAGACGTTATTGTAAGCAACTCGTTGCAAAATTAATCCCGCAATTAAAAATAATTGGTAAAGTAAAATAGGAACAAATCAAATAGTTGCAACAGTTGTTTAAATGCTAAGCTATAAGAATTATAACAAATATTCATTAATATACTGTAATACATGTACAAAGACTTGTATAATATAATAACTTAAACAAACTTGTAAATTACTCGTAATTCGAAGAAAATAGCTTTCTGGAAAAAAGCTATTTGACATGCCCTTAGGCAGGTACACTTACTTTATGGCCCTCTTATTCTCTCACAAGCAATCCCGTACCTCTTGAAGATGCAATTATCCCACTTCCCATAAAGCAACTTCCTCTTCAGTGTCATTATTACACCTAAAATTCTTTTAGCCCAATAATTATTGAGCGTCAATATTCTGAATAATAAGTAGATGAAGCAGGCAATGTACGACTCCTTGAGAGTTTCTGCCTGGATTAATTGAATGAAAGACTGCAGAGTTATTTTAGCGAGAGAGCCGAAAAAATCACTTAAAAGTCAATATGTGAAAGCAAGGCATTAACGTTTAGTAATTAAACTCTGGTCGTTTACAACACCAGATTCTGTTATAGAGTTGATATAGGCGAGAGCCCTTAGAAAGTTTAAACTACGAGCGTCTATTGAGATTATAACAGCTATTCCAAAGAACACAGACTGAATCAATCAATTACCATCCTAGTCTGAATTAATTAAGACTCACTGCTTGATCGTGCATACAAAAGGGAGGGAAGCAACGGTCTTAATTGATAGGGTCGTTTCACAAACCCTAATTTTCACAACGTCGAAACCAGAACCTTTCATAAGACCTATATTTCACAAACCCTAATTTTCACAACGTCGAAACCAGAACCTTTCATAAGACCTATATTTCACAAACCCTAATTTTCACAACGTCGAAACCAGAACCTTTCATAAGACCTATATTTCACAAACCCTAATTTTCACAACGTCGAAACCAGAACCTTTCATAAGACCTATATTTCACAAACCCTAATTTTCACAACGTCGAAACCAGAACCTTTCATAAGACCTATATTTCATAAACCCTAATTTTCACAACGTCGAAACCAGAACCTTTCATAAGACCTATATTTCACAAACCCTAATTTTCACGTCGAAACCAGAACCTTTCATAAGACCTATATTTCACAAACCCTAATTTTCACAACGTCGAAACCAGAACCTTTCATAAGACCTATATTTCATAAACCCTAATTTTCACAACGTCGAAAATAAGCAATGCAGCAGATTTCACAAGACCTAAATTTCACAAGCCCTAAATTTCATAACACCTAAAAGGCATGCACAGAATTTCAAAAGCCCTGAATTTCACTATCTCTAAATTTCACAAACCCTAAATTTCACAAACCCTAAATATCACAACGTCGAAAATTAAATTTGCTTCTATTTTCAGAAGCTCTAAATTTCACAAGCTCTAAATTTCACAACGTCTAAAAGCACGTCTGAAAGATTGTATCTCCATAGTGTTTTTAGGCGTTGTGAAATTTAGTGCTTGTGAAATTTAGAGCTTGTGAAATTTAGAGCTTATGAAATTCTGTGCACAACTTTTCGACGTTGTGAAAATTAGGTCTTATGAAAAGTATGGCTTGTGAAATTTAGGGCTTGTGAAATTTATAGTTTATGCAGTCTGATGCAAGTTTTGTTTTCGACGTTGTGAAATTTAGAGCTTGTGAAATTTAGAGCTTATGAAATACTGTGCACAACTTTTCGACGATGTGAAAATTAGGGTTTATGAAATTTAGAGCTTATGAAAGTTTGTGTCTTGCGACGTTGTGAAATTTAGGGCTTGTGAAAGCGACCCTAATTGATCTTCCCTTAGTGTACATCACAGATACTAAAATAACTAAATATGTCGCTTCGCAATTACGCTCGTAAAGTTGAGACAAGTCTACTCTTTCAGTAGTTCGCCTGCGCAGTATCACTTAAATTTAAAGTGGCAGCTTAAAGTTCCTTTTCTACCTCGGTCGGAGTTGGTGACTTCAGAAATATATTAGGCTAAGAATGAACAGCCAATGAGAGAGCAGTTAGGAGAGAGGTCAGAGTCAGACGGACGAAACTAAGTCTAGGGGGCAGGCCCAATCTAGTTCAGCCAATGAGAGAGCAGTAAGGAGAGAGGTCAGAGTCAGACGGACGAAACTCAGCCTAAGGGGGCAGGCCCAATCTAGCTCAGCCAATGAGAGAGCAGTTAGGAGAGAGGTCAGAGTCAGATGGACGAAACTAAGTCTAGGGGGCAGGCCCAATCTAGTTCAGCCAATGAGAGAGCAGTAAGGAGAGAGGTCAGAGTCAGACGGACGAAACTCAGCCTAAGGGGGCAGGCCCAATCTAGCTCAGCCAATGAGAGAGCAGTAAAGAGAGAGGTCAGAGTCAGACACAATCGGGCAAGAGGTCAGCCTGCATGGCCTTTTATCGATTTCTTGCTCCCATGCACATTGCACACGCATTGGATTTGGCTTTTTTAAAAGTTTTCCTACAAACTTCAGTCATGAATTAGATTCTTATTCATTTTAACTCAGTAAACATGATGAAGACGCTAATTTATGGGTCTGCTTGTAGAACCCCATGCAGAGGCGATTATTGTCTTTGGCTTTAAAGTCTTAAAAAAAATCTTGTAAAATTTTATATTTGTATTCAATTATTTATATTTTAAGGCAAAAACGCTAACTATGCTAACTGAAGAGTAGACCAGCGCATTTTTGTGAGTGACATACCTAGACATTCTATTAAACTGCGGTTTACATTAATTTTATTGCGTATACGAGCGTACTCGTATCTAGTCTGAACCAAAGTTCATATTGTCTGATCCTAATCAAGACTTAATGCTTAATGCTTATTAATTACCAGCCTCAGTTAATACATGTACGTTCCTGATTGTTTATATCCACGTGGACTAAATGGAAGGAACCTTACACTGATATACTGCTCAAAATACAATCGAATAACTCTCAATAAATGTACTATATTCACGTACTATTTCAGAAATGGAACGCCGTCAAAAATCGCAACAATCATTGCTAACGGCAACAACTGGTTCCACTATAGATGGCCTACTGCACAACAGCAATTCTACCAGTTAATTCGCTCAGCAGTTTAAACATAAAAAAATAATAATATAATACTTAATTCGGCATGGAATGAATCATTACCAGCTTTTGTAAAGCTTTCTTGCATTATTGTTATTATTTAATAAGCGTCGCACGCATGCTGCACACACATGGACAGCTGAAGTAGTAAGGATGCTAAACTCTGAATTGGAGATTAATGAGTCCCTTGCTGACCTTCAGTTATTCATGTGCAGTCATAAATGTCATAACTAAAGTATGAACACAATTACACAACATGCTTGCTCACATTCACGGCTTAATTTAGTCAAGAGTATTCTTACACCACTCGATATTATGTAAGGCAAATTCATGTCTGTATTGTAACTAACCGATATTTGTTGTTGCTGGCTTGACACAAACAAACTTTTGTGCCACAAACTTTGTCCACGCAGATATAATATACCCGCTGTATCTTTATAGCACAACCGAATAATTTAACAATGCTAATTTTATAGCTGGCCACATTATCCGTATAGCAAATTGTGAATTGAAAGGCACGCTTGTAAAGACGTTTTTTGGTCAACAATTGCGCAAAAATAAACAAAATCTTATCAAAATGCAAAATTGATTTTTACACAAATATTTTGCTGTCTTGTCAACTGAAATGAACCAGTTGGATGACTTGACAGAGACATGACGCCAAACAATTTGTTTAATTTATTTCATAGTCTCTTACTAAGTAGTTACGAGCGTATTATTCTAGGATAACAAAAAGATCAATGTGCATTATTTTGAAAACCTTAACTTAACAGTCTAGTAACCATTGAAAATGGTTGGATTACGAGTAACATTTACTTTTAACCTCCCGAAAAATACGGTATGTGATTAAGTACTAAATGGCGATTCAGAGCAAGTAGAGCTGCAAAGTAAACATGCATTCGCATAGACTTCAAGCTTTTCAAGCGACTGACCAATTTAACAATTGTGCTAGCTATAGAAGAAAAAGCATTTGAGATGAAGAGGTTATTGGGAACAATGGGGAAAATAAGCCTAGACAATCACCCAGAAACCCCTAAGGTATATTGTTTTATACCTTTACCGATATCTGAAGGAAAATACTCATAGATAGCTATAAGACTCCCGAATCTTCACACCCTGAATAAAGACTACGAATCTTTACATCCTGGTCCTGAATAAAGACTCCGAATCTTCACATCCTGGATAAAGACTTCGAATTTTCACATCCTGGATTAAGACTGCAAATCTTCACACTTGGACAAAGACTCCGAATCGTCACACCTAGATAAAGAACCAGATTCTTGTACAGATAGAGTTTCAAGTTTCTATATTTCAATAACTAGCAAAGACTTAGACTCGTGACAAACATTTACCGGCCGATTAAAAAAAATGAAATGGAAACGAAGAAAGCGACAGCAATTTTGCGCTAAAAATAGTGACATAAACACGAACACAACGCCAAAGAATGAAAAATACACGTTAGCTGGCATACTTGTTCAATATATTACAAAACAAGAAAATAGCTAATCAAACAGAAACGACGTTGAAATTAGATTATTAAGAAACCCAGGCCTAAATTTGCTTTTTGAGAACTTTGAAAACAAATGCTTTATTATGAAGCCATACTATAAATTTTATTGGTTTATTGGATACATCTGTGACAAGCGGTATTTATAAACCCCAACGTAGCAATGCGCAAACCCAATTTTGCTGTCCAAAATGTTTTTTACATATTTAATTTTAATTAGGTTTAAGGTCACTAAAGTCACACAAGGGTTCAAGAAAATCTATAAGTTGGACAGTTTAAAAAATCCGAATCTTTATATCCTGGATAAAGACTTCGAGGCTTCGCATCCTGGATAAAGACTCCGAGTCTTCACATCCTGGATAAAGACTCCGAGTCTTTACATCCTAGATAAAGACTTCAAGGCTTCGCATCCTGGAATAAGACTCCGAGTCTTCACATCCTGGATAAAGACTCCGAGTCTTCACATCCTGGATAAAGACTCCGAGTCTTTACATCCTAGATAAAGACTTAAAGGTTTCGCATCCTGGATAAAGACTCCGAGTCTTTACATCCTAGATAAATACTTCAAGGCTTCGCATCCTGGAATAAGACTCCGAGTCTTCACATCCTGGATAAAGACTTCGAATCTTCACATCCTGGAATAAGGCTCCGAGTCTTCACATCCTGGATAGACTTCAAGGCTTCACATCCTGGATAGACTTCAAGGCTTCACATTCTGGAATAAGACTCCGAGGCTTCACATCCTTGATAAAGACCCAAAACCATCAAAGCTTTCATTTACACTGGAAAGGGCCAGATATTTAACATATTCAGCCAATTATTCAAGCAAAAAACTATAGGAATTTTCAAAGTGTATCAGAACACTAAGCACTAAGTCTGTATAGAATTATAGCTATTAAAAGATTCTTGCTTTTGGTTGTAAACGAAACAAATTTTCTTTTGCAAGCGCAGATTTGTAAGTCCCACTTTATCGTCCAGTAGTTCCACTCCTAGTCTAATTTATTTTAAAAATAAATAAGTTACTAATAATTTAATAACGCCGCCAGCCGCCGCGGCCGCCGCCATGCTGGTGATAGGGATAGCCGCCGCCGCCTCCGCCGCGCATCCGAGCGACCTTCCGGCCGACGCCCGGGCCGCCACCAACGCCGGGATATGGACGCTTGCCGCCGCCCATAGAAGCGGCAGCGGCAACTCCGGCGCCGGCATCGCCATCGGCGGACGCGGCGGCGACTTCAACGCGTCGACGATCTAGCGAAGCGCGCAGCTGTTCAACAATGCCATTATTAGAGTCGTAGCCACCGTGCGGACAGGCGAATCGCTCGGCAATCCAGTCAATCAGCAGGCCGGCCACATCGTCCGAAGATTCATCGTAGGGCAACAGCAGCGGTCCGTTCGGCGAGAGCAGATGGTCGCGCAACTGGTCGGCCAGTTCCCGGTGGCCGGGCGTGTCGATGTCGTGCTGCAGGTGCAGCAGCAGCCGACTGCAGCCGCCGCCGCCTCCGCCTGCCGCGCCAGACACGGGCTGGGAAAAATGACAGCCGCAGACGGGACAATGCGGCGTTTTCACACTGTCGGGAATTGCCACGGCCGAGTCGGCAGCGACGGCGGCTCCATCGTTGGACTCATCTCCGTAGCCGGCACCGCTGCCGCCTCCACCGCCGCCATAGCTATTGCCGAAGACGCTCAGCAGGCGTTGTGCAGCTTCGGGACCGAGCCAGGCGTGCAGATGGGCGCTGCGGGACTCCGCAATCTGATTGTGCCGGCCGCGGAATATTGGCGTGCTGCAGCCCCAGAGAGCGTCGTCCAGATGACGGCGCAGACTGCGGAACGGCTGCTGACAGACTAAACAGGCAAACAGCGGGTGGCCAGGCGGTTCAACTTCAACATTGGTTCCGCCTGCTCCGGCCTCCTTGTTGGTGAACACGAAGTCGTCTTTCAGCTGGAACATGTCGTAGTTGGGCTGGCCGGCTGGGCACAGGAAACTGGAGGCCAGGCTTTTCTGGTCTTCCTCCGTGACCGAAGCGTCCGTGAAGTTGCACACAAAGGTGACAACATCGTTGAATCGGCGCTCATGCTGGGCGCCGGATTCGGCGAGGTCGGCAGGTTCGGCAGCCTCGGCCGCTGCGTCAGTAGAGGCGGAGCCAGCGGCGGCTGCGGCAGCTGCGTCAATGGCCTCGCGACAGTGAGCGGCGAAGCGGAGAAAGCCCTGGAGATGTCAGAGTGGACGGGGTTGCGGGTCTGTCTGTCTACCTATGCATCTATCTAGCTATCTATCTAGCTATCTATCTAGCTATCTATCTATCTATCTATCTATCTATCTAAGTGAGCCAATCAATTTATCAATAAATTAATCAATCATCACCTGAAAGTGCAGGCGACAATGGGAGCAGTATGGCGTGGCAATAAATCCAGGCAAATTGGCTCCGAAGTTTTGCCAATGCTTTTTTATAGCATCGAATTCGAGCAGAGATCCGGCAACAGATTGGATCAGCAGGTTGCTCAGGTGACTGTGCAAGCCTTTGGGGTCTTTGGGCAGGTCGCAGTGCTTGCAATTGTTCGACTCGACCTGCTCTACGGGCGCGGACTGTTCAGCTTCAGCTCCGTTGGCATTATCACTAGAAAGTGCTGATCCATTTGCAGCTTCAGCGGCAGCAGCTGGTTGGACTTCTGGTTGCTGTTCAGCCTGTCCATCAGAGGATTGCTGCTGCTCTTGCTCAGAGACTGGTTGCTCAGACATTTTTGTTACTAGCAATACTACTTGAAGGCGTATAGTCGGGAAAATTAGGCTGTATTTTTATTTTTTAATTTAAATATACTTTTTTGTCATGCATAAAACAGATATTTAAATCAATAATTCATTATTCATTGAATTTGCTTCTAGCTAATGTGGGCTTCATACCATATTTTCTATTTAGTGATACAACTTGTGTATCCTTAGTATATTACAAGATTTTTAGAAGTTCAAGTTTAATTTAAATAACAATTGCTTTTAACATTTAATTTTAAATAATTAGATCATGGAAAAGGGTTTTGCAAATAGTAATCTAAACTAGAATTTCCAAAAAATAATTAGGGTTAATACATTAACACACTAAATGGCTCATTTTATATACTAGTAAGGGTGTATATTTAGAAGAAGCAAAAGTGTATTTACATTTATATTTGAAGTATATATACCCAGGGCTTATATACATTGAAGCGACAAGGGGTGTAAATTAGTTAAAAACTGTCTATTTTGACCAGACAGGGTATATGACATGTTATGTCTAGAAGTTACTGTTTATAATATGATCCTTCTTATAGAGATGGTTTGAACAACTTGGAAAAGCCTTTTGGTGCATGATACCTAGCCTGATTACATTTTTGCCAGATTTGTAGCACTCTGCAAAGCTCCCAATGCCCATTGTAAAGCTAGAAATACTTTAGTCATTATGGTCATAATGTACTTTTTTCAAAAGAAATAAACAACCAAAGATATTGGCCTTAATAAGTAGCATATTACTTATTTGAAAATAGCAACCAGCCTATCAAAAATCTCATAAAATAATTTTTAGCCCCAAAAGCCACTAGCAAAGCACAAAATTATCTATCTTAAAAAAAAACCATACAAAGTTAAGTGTTGCCAAGAAATAAGAACAGTTTAAGAAGTAAAAACAATCCTAAAGTAGTAGAAGACATGAATGAAATCCAAAAGTTTGTTGACACACAATGTTTACTTTAAAAGTTATATGAAATAGTAAAAAAAATTGCCATTTCTGTTGAAGTTATGTGGAATAATCTAATAAAGTTTAAGTTAAGTTTAGCAATAAAGTTTAATAGGTTAGCAAAGATTTATTTTTTTTGTATAAAATTTTATTTTATATATTAATTTATCATATTATTCAATTAAATATTATATGATTCATTTTAGTTAAAGTTAGTTTAAAGTTAGTTAATTTAAATAAATGTATAAGTAATACCAACTAGCACTAATCAAAACATTGAATCATAATTAATTAAATATGTTTCTATTTTATCTTAAATACTATAGTATTATGCTTCTTCAACTTAGTAGCCAAAGGTTTTAGAAAAACAAACTTTATTTTTATAGGCTAAAATTATTGAATAGCTATCAAATTTTTAGTTAATAGGCCTATAAGTCTTGAAATCATAAGTTGTCTTCAATATTCCCAATATGTATATTATAACTTGAAAAGGCAATCATCATGTCATTTTAAATATTATTATCATATTCTAGGTCTATTGATTATAAAACAGAATAAAATATATTTTATTGAGTTAAATTTAAAGAAATATATTATGCAATAAAAAGGTAACTAGTCATTTTGCCCATAAACTGTTTTGGCCATGGACATTTTGCCCCCAGATCATTTTGCCCACAGACCATTTTGGCCATGGACATTTTGCCCCCAGATCATTTTGCCCACAGACCATTTTGGCCATGGACCATTTTGCCTCCAATTCGGACCATGCAGGGTTGAAATGAACAGTCATGAGCTGAGAATATGTGAGATGAGACAAAACAGGCCTATACCTATGCAGCTATGTTTCAATATATATTACTTTAAATGATAAAGCCTAGCCCTAGGATCTAGTCAGTTTAATGCATAGTCAATATTGTACACTCTATTAGGCCCAGTATCTATATTAGACCTAAATCAAGATTAAAAGATGGCTTATTTCTAGTTAATCTAATATTCTATGCCCCAGGGCCTACGAGTATTTATTAGAATTGAGTTTATACATACATGCGCAACCTCTAAAATTCGGTCGGCCATGCGACTTAGTTTTAACAAAAATGCGACGTAGTTTTTGGCCAAAAATGCGACTTACATGTAATAAAAACCCTAAAGCAAATTAACGCAACTTTGGGTAAACGGCAGGAGTAACTATGACTGTCTTATTAGGTCAAAATGCCTCGTCAGCTACTTTAGTTATACTATTTTGGTATTTTTCGGGTGGGCATTTTTGCGACTTCCTTGATTGGCTGCCAAATCGGTCGGCCGGATCGGCCGACTCGGCCGACTGTTGCGCATGTATGAGTTTATATAGGCCTAAAAAGATTAGCTAGGCCTAACTTTAATAGATAGGATATGTTACTTTATTGCTTTATACTAAAGTCTAACTATAATCTTGATCTTGACTTCAAAAGTTGGGTTTTTTAGTTAGACAGGCCTAATTTTAAAAAATTCTTGAAATTTTGAAAATGGGCTTGGAGTTTAAAAATAGTTGAGTAAAATTGAATTCAATACTATTCTATAGGTATATACTAAAAATGAACCTCCTTAGTTGACCAACTTTATATATAAAAATCTAGAAGATAGACTTAGAATAGGCCTAAATTTCTAATTCTTTATCTAAATCTATATCAAAATGTCTATATAAAAAAAATAGCCATATAGGCCCTAGGCCTAGAAAAATTATATTTAAATAAGTTTCTCTTTCTAACTTAAAAAGTAGTTTTTTATTGCCTTTGTTTTTGCTTCTAGGGCCTATTGTTATTGGATATTGGAGATAGATGTCCTTACTCCCCCTCAGTAATGGCTAGAGATCGGTTGCCTTAAATTTTAATCTAGAACAAAATCTCAATATCAGCCACCTGTAGAAAGAAAAATATAATGTTCCATCTATATTATAATGGCACTACTGGATCCATAGCCATTAGAAAATGGGTTCCAGTGCCGGAACTCTAGCCATTGCCCTCCCCCTCCCAATATAATTATATAAATCCTGGCTATGGGCCTAAATTTGCCTTTCATGTCAGGTAGGTATAGTATATAGGCTAGCCATTGGAAATTTAGATTAGAATCAGAGTCAGAGATGTTTGAAACTTTAAAGTTATCACACATGGCTCCACTAAAATGTGTCCTTATAGTAGGGCCTAGGGCCTAGTAGCCCCCCTAATAGGGCCAACATCTTAAAAATCATTGTAAGGAGCCAACCTACTGTCTGAGTACTAGCACTGCTGCGCTGCAGTGTACCCAATAGACCTAGAACAATGGCAATGCGGTGCCTGCCCAAATAGCATTAGGCCAAGGCCTATATACACCATGCGCCCATTTTAACACAACTGATGCAATGACACAAGATCGAATAGGCCTAATTGTTCTGTGGCCACTTTATGTGTGGCTGTTTTGCGACGTTTTGACTGAAATATCTCTGGACTTATGGAATCTAAAATCCAAATTTGGGATGCCACTCTGAAATTTGGTGGGCCTTTAGCTAGGCACACGCACAAATAGGAATAGGCCTACTTCGGCTTTGGCCTTCTTAAGTGATATATATTTAATTTACTAATACCCACTTGCTCCACAGTAGACGATGGAAATCTTTTCAAGAATTGTCATACCCATTCTCGACATACTGGTTTCAGCTGACTCAGCTCATTCAGCTGCTCTAATTTTTTAGGCTTGAAACAATGGACAAGCAAGTCAAGGAGCTGACTGACTGAATTTAATTCGATCAACTTCATTGGATATTTCGAATTTTAGGGGAACAGCTCATACTATAACGAAACGACACTCATTTTGTCAACAAAAAAATCAATAAAACCAGTGCAAAAAGCATAGAAACTTGTTGTGCATCCAATGCATTAGGCAAGAAGTATAGTTGGCCTTTCCCAGTATGTGTTTTAGTTAGCAATCAAATATCGTGCTTACTAGATTTCAACTTTAAAACATTTTCTAGGAAAGCAACACGTGGTAAGAAAAAGCAAAATCGCACCATCCTTCAGTTTTAATCCCGACTTTTGGGTGCAAATGCATGATATCCACTGCATTCAAACGTGGCCTGTCGTGATGAATCTGTCATCGTGCTGCTAGATTTATGCGCGTGTTGTCTTTTACTTTGACTTATGTTTTTTAATATCTATTTGCTCCTCTTGTAGTTGCATTTTGACCTTTTTAAACATTTTTTTAATATTTCTAACTGATTTTAGTGACTAATATTGAAAAAAAAATTGTGTGATACATGAAAATTACCTAGCAAACGTTATTTAAACGTTTTTATTTAAGGAGTTTTATCAGATATTCTGAAGGGAACTAAAGTAATAAACTGCACATGTTTGTTTTTTCTTTGAATTAAACACTTTTGATTCTTTTGAAATGATATGATATGATATGAACTTTTGATTTGATATGATATGATATGAACTTTTGAAAACATTGCTATGATACAAAATAAAACAAATTACAATAAGTGTAGTAACTTGAACTACATGAAGCTATTTTTTAAATATGATATATATAAAATGTTTGCTATACTTCATGGCAAGCTCTTAAAACTGAATTAGAGTTTAAAAGTTAGAAACACTGGAAATTTTACTAGAAACACTAGTAAAATTGAGTTTTTTTCTTGTTCTAGTTTCCTAGTTCCCTTTACTTTAAAGGAAAGGGACTATAAAACTAAATGAAATAGATAAGGCCTCTATTATGAACTTGAAAGCAAGAGATTTGAATTATGAGCATGCTTGTTATTTGATATTTAGTAAAACACAACTGTAGTTTTTTTATATTTGAGAGTCTTTTTTCATTGTTTTCTGTAAGTGTTAGATTTTATTTAGGCAATTTTTTTAAATACAAGAGATAGTTTCATCAGTATGGAATATAACTGTTCCTCTTAGAATTATAGCATTCTGAATTCTCATGTCATTTCAGTTGAGATGAATAATTTTAGTTTTCTTGGTACTTTTCATAATTGATGTATTGTACAGTATAGAAAAAATAGAGTAACATGCTTAAGGCTTGTTAGGCCCTATGCAAATCTGTGATGTAAATATCCATGAATGACTTTGGGTAATTGGGCACCCATAAATTGGTTATAATATCAGATTTTAAGTGGTATAGTAAATACAAAATAGGCAAGGTTAGGTAGTAATGCTGCCCACTGCAAGACTAAGTTTACGATCTATTGATTTATTGGCAGTTATGCATAAAAAGTTGAGATATAATTAGAATTATATGGTTTCAAAAGACAAAAAAGCTCAACATAAGAGACTGCTAGTTCGCATTTTTTTTCAAGATTTTGTCACTCGTGAAGTAAATATTACAATAGTTAGAGAGGCCTGAGAGAGAAAGAGAGAGCGGTGCCTCTCAATCAATTACTGTATCATTTAAACAGAAGCGCTCATCCATCTTCCTGGTTATTCATTCCACTGCAGATTTTCCTCAATATCCCAGGCTCCGAAACCCTCGCTTCATCATGAAATTCATTCTCGTCTGTTTATTTGCATCGTCAAACCTTGCCATTGTAGTTTTATATATCATAAGGTCGCCTCTCTTCATCTCTGCGGAGTTTACAAAGCTCAGAGTCTCTCTCCCCTGTCTCTACCCTATTCTCGTCTCATTCTACTCTCAATACTAATATAGTTAATGTAGTTTAAGTTATAAATGGCACTGCCGTGCATCAGAAGTCCTGCAGCTTAATAGTGTTTGTTCTGGTCTACTAGCGCGCTGAGTGGGCTCTTGGATCCAGGACTGTATATGCAGAGTAGGTGACGTGTAGGCAGGCAGAACCTACGACAAGCTTTGCTGCCATGGTGAATGAGAATTGAGAAGAAAGGAAATTTAGGAGGTAGAAAAGCCGGCTTAAGCCAGCCCAATGGGGTTGGAAAATACGATTTGGAAAGAAAGGAAAGCAGTTTTTTGTGAAGGGGAGCCAGAGAGTTTATTGATCGGCGGGCGGAGGTGGCAGGCGGGGTGGAGAGGTGGATTTGAGCAGCTCTAGTTTGGTTGGTTTTAAAAATAGTTCCCTTTGCTCTTATTGTGTTGTGCAGTGACAGATTTTCCTCTTCAGGAATTGAGGGGGGGAGAAGAGATGAGGTGGATGGCGCGTCTTTTTCTTTCTGTTACTCTGACATTTCTAACCCACCTGTGTAGCCCCCCCCCCGATCGCTCTCTCTCTCTCTACCTCTCTCCTACCTGAGTCCAGTACATGCCGTGCACTGCAGCGCTGCTTTGGCATTAATAGCAATCCCCTAATGCTTAGAGGTACAAGTTAGGAGAACCAGCCGATTTCTATAAGCTTGAATATCATAATAATAAATAATCCATGGCTATTTGGAATGTCTAAATCCTCCAATTCTTAATTTTCTTTACCTTTTCTCTCTTCAGTGAGATATTTTTCGTCAAAGTGCAAGGCTAACAATGGTCTTGTCGCTTTATGCTTTTAATGAGTAACTTATTCAAGGCCGAGTTCGAGTTGCCCGCTCTGCTCTGAGGGATGGGAGACATTGAGGAAATCAAGCAGCAATTAGAAGAGGTGAGTTTCACGACCGAGTCTTGTTAATTTACATGCTAAGAAATCATTTGATTCAAGAGACAGCACCTGCCCTCCCCCCTGACGAAATCTGATCCGGAAGGTACTGTCTCTACGGTCTTCATTAGTTTGCCCTTATTTCAAGGACTATATCTTCTTCACCCAGTCATCGAATAGAATGCGGTTTTAGATAGATAAAATTTACAGACGTTTTCTATCGGTATGCATTTAGTTGTAGCCTACTAGGGCTTGTAGCCTATTGTGGTTAGAATGTCGGACTCACGACTGAAAGGTCGGGGTTTCGATTCTTGACTTACTCGAAACAATTTGTGTCCTTGAGCAAGACACTTAACTTTACATTGCTTCAGTTCATCCAGCTGTAAAATGGGTGCCAGCATTAGCTGGGGTGATTGAGGGTGTGTGTGGCGAGCCCCCAGTCCTTAGACTGAACAGCCGTACGCAGCCTTCAGATGCGCCGCGCAATAGCTGCGGCTGAGCTTTCGGTTGCACATCTGGCCCAATTTGGGTACGTGTAATTAATAATAATTAATATTGTTATCACTATGTATATAGTTTAGCTAAAAATCCAAGCGTCAGAGAGCCGAGCAAAAGTCAATTTATAAAATCCTACTGTTTTTTTCGGAACACACTTGTTTTCTTAGTTGAAGGTGGCGAGGCTGTGCGCGCCGAAGGAACTTTTCGGAAGAAGAAGAACACTTCGTAGAATATCTAAAAAAGCTCATTCCGACAAAATTAGTTTAATTTTCTTTCCCGAGTGAAAATAATTTAAGCGAATCTGCCGTTACCGATTTCAGTTCTTAGTTACAAAGAATATTCCGTCTGCATGTTAATTAGTAGCAAAAAAATTGCCGCTTTGTCAGGAGGTCATACGCGCAGGCACAGGAGTGTACAGCGGCTCTAGCTTTATCTATCGTTAGGCATGTACACTTCACTGCGCATTGGGGGTTGGCCCTCAAGGCCGTTAATTGCACGAGCAGAGCCAAGCCGAGATTCCAATTCAGCCCCAAATTAATGCGGCTGCACTTGGAATCGAGCCTGGGCCGCTGGCACATCAGAGCGCCGCGCTGGACCGCTGGGCTACGACTCCCTGATTTACACCCCGTTATATCATTAATTATACTCTTATGAATAATTACTGACTGATTATAGAGTATACAACCAGATTCCTATACCTCTAGTGTCTAATAAGATTATATAAACTCCTGCTATACTTTATTAAATCTTAAAAAAAAAAACTTTAACAGCGCGACAAAGAGCTCGCCTTGGCGGCCAGTCTTGGCAATGATCTGCTTGATAGAAATCGCGAACTGGAATCGAAATGCGAGAACTTGGAGAAACTGCTGGCTTCTGAGAGAGATGCGGTGAGAATTTTGTAACCTGCTGTTTCCCTATTTACCCTCTTTTTATCATCTCTACCCTCTTTGTTCCCCTCTCTACCGTCTCTGCTCCCGTCTCTACCCTCTGTGCTACCGTCCCTATCCTCTCTGCTTGTCTCTGTACCCTCTCTATTCCCATCTCTAATCTCTGTGCTACCCTCTCGACGCTCTGTTCCCCTCTCTACTCTCTCTGTTCTACTCTCTACTCTCTCTGTTCTACTCTCTACCCTCTCTGTTCCCCTCTCTACCGTCTCTGCTCCCGTCTCTACCCTCTGTGCTACCGTCGCTATCCTCTCTGCTTGTCTCTTTACCCTCTCTATTCCCATCTCTAATCTCTGTGCTATACCCTCTCGACGCTCTGTTCCCCTCTCTACTCTCTCTGTTCTACTCTCTACTCTCTCTGTTCTACTCTAAATTCTCTCTCTTCCCCTTTCTACTCTCTCTGTTCCCCTCTCTACTCCCTCTGTTCCCCTCTCTACTCTCTCTGCTTTCTCTCTACTCTGTGCTCCCCTCTAAAGAAATCGTAAATCAACGCATCGATTCACTATATCCACTTATAAAAACTTTTAACAGGCTGCTCAGCTAAGACACGAGTTGAGCATGAAAGAAGAGCTCCTAGTCATCTATGCTATGAATGAGGACAGACAACAGTCAAAGCAGGCCGCTTCTAGGAGGTGAGTGCTTTAGTGCTTTGGTGCTTCAAGGTGGGTAAAAGTATATCAAAACTAGAGCCAAATACCAATGCATACATCATTGTCATTCACCCCACATTAACATGTTCGTGTCTACGCATACATTATATTATATAGATAGCGCACTAGTCGCCAATTGATAAAATTGAAGTTGCAAGACGAAATCTCTCACTTAGTTGATTGCCAATAATTCATCTCTGTATGAAGTTAATTTTCGTGTCTTCTTATCTGACATGTTCGTGTGAGGACAGTGATGATGATGGATGCAGGTTTAATTGGGTCTATTAGTTACCTGGGATAATTAAATTTGCCAAGTGTCAGTGCATTCATTTAGGAACTTATGAACTAATAGCTGATTAACAAAGCTCACAGGTGTGTTGAGGCACAGATAAGGGAGTGGTGTGTTGAGGCACAGATAAGGGAGTGGTGTGTTGAGGCACAGATAAGGGAGTGGTGTGTTGAGGCACAGATAAGGGAGTGGTGTGTTGAGGCACAGATAAGGGAGTGCTGTGTTGAGGCACAGATAAGGGAGTGGTGTGTTGAGGCACAGATAAGGGAGTGCTGTGTTGAGGCACAGATAAGGGAGTGGTGTGTTGAGGCACAGATAAGGGAGTGCTGTGTTGAGGCACAGATAAGGGAGTGGTGTGTTGAGGCACAGATAAGGGAGTGCTGTGTTGAGGCACAGATAAGGGAGTGGTGTGTTGAGGCACAGATAAGGGAGTGGTGTGTTGAGGCACAGATAAGGGAGTGCTGTGTTGAGGCACAGATAAGGGAGTGGTGTGTTGAGGCACAGATAAGGAAGTGCTGTGTTGAGGCACAGATAAGGGAGTGGTGTGTTGAGGCACAGATAAGGGAGTGGGGTGTGTTCGATTCCAAATGCAGTCGCATAAATGTGGGACTAAATTGGAATCTCGGCTTGGCTCTGCTCGTGCAATTAACAAAGAAGGTGGTGTGTTAAGTCATAAAATCACAAGTAACTTAAGTAGATGTCTGTATAACAAAATAAGTCTGGGGTGCAGTGATGAAATTAGAGAAACAAAATTAACCAGCATATAAAGCTTGAGCTAGATAAGTGTGCCGACAGTCGCCAATTTGCCATAAAACATAATTGCAGCTTATCAGTTGAGAATGCGTCCAGCCTACAAAAAGCCAGCCTTGAGCGCCGCCTGCACCAGTTGGAGTCCGAAAATTCCGAGTTAAGAGCGGCGGCAGCAGCCGCGGCGGCCGCTAACGACAGGCAACGCTGGGGTCCGGACGCGGAGCGAGAGACGGCCCTAGTGAAAGATTGCGTCCGCCAATTAGCCGAGTCTAATTTGCACATAAAAAGCTTAGCCGATAACTTGAGTCAACGAACGGAGATGTACATGGAGCAGCAGAATGAGATTACGCAGCTATTTGCGAAGAATGTCAGTCTGGAGAGCAAGGTTAAGCGGGTAAGCAAACGTTATATACATTCTATTTGGTAGGTTTGTAAGGATAAACTAAATCTAGTAGATCAAAGGTTGCCGTCGGAGGTCGGATGGATTAAACATCAAAATTGCAAATTAATTACTTTAAAAGTACAGTTCAATGCATCTAGGTACAATTTTCTATTAAAGTATAGTTATTAGTCCGACTAAAAGTTCATTAGAATATTTTAAAGTGCAATTGGATGAGTAGAAGTACAACTGGAAAAGTTAGAGTAAAAATTGCAGTTTAAAAGTAGAAACAATCAGGTTAAAAGTACAAATTAACAGTTTAAAAGTACAAACCTCAGGTTACAACTACAAATTGCAGTTTAAAAGTTCAAACCTTGAGGTTAAAAGTACAAATTGTCAGTTTAAAGGTACAAACGTTCAGGTTAAAATTACAAATTGCAGTTTAAAAGTACAATCCTTCAGATTAAAAGTACAAATTGCAGTTTAAAAATACGAACCGAGAGATTGAAGGTACAAACTAACAGACTAGTGGTACAAAATAACAGGTTCAAAGTACAAACTCGCAGATAAAAGTACGAGCGTACAAACATATGGATTAACACTGCAGAGGAAAAAGTGAGGTTTTACACTGAACTGTTAAAATACTCAAACAGGGACAGATAAATTCATGCAACCGAATTCTCAATTCGCAGGTATCAATGGAGCGAGACATGCAGGAGACCCGTCTAAAGGAGACTCAACTCACTCAGCGGGCTCTGACCTCAGAGCTGGCCTGCCTGCACGATCGCTATGACGAGTGCATCGCCCTGCTAGACCGATCCCAGCACGAGGCTGCGTCCCTCAGGCGCCGTTTGAAATCCGCCATCAATCGCAGCTCGAGCGCCGCCGCCGCCGCTGTGGCCGTTACTATGCAGAACAGCGACAGGCCTCATCAGCTGGCGCCCCAACATCCCGCTGCTTCTGGCGCTGCTGGGCGTGGCGGCGGCGTCGTCGCCGGCGCCAGTCCAGTGGCGCCTCCGCCACCCTACGAGCTGAGTCTGATGAGCGAGCTGGAGAGAAGCGCCAGTGCAGAAAGTGGACTGATCGGGTAAGCTTTCTATTGTACTCGTATCTACCCGCGCTTGGCGAGCCGTGACAACAATATAGTAACAAGCCGTCTATCCTTTTCCTGCGCCCATCTCATCAATTTACACTCCCTCTAGACCTTATCTGCGCCCACCTCATCAATTTACACTCCCTCTAGACCTTATCTGCGCCCACCTCATCAATTTACACTCCCTCTAGACCTTATCTGCGCCCACCTCATCAATTTACACTCCCTCTAGACCTTATCTGCGCCCACCTCATCAATTTACACTTCCTCGAGCCCTCATTAAAAACTTGCATTACTAAATGAATGAATACCCATAACAGATCGTGGCACTACATTCGAAACGTGAAAAGCGCCAACGCCACTGGTCAAAGCATTCGAAGACGCCATCAGCAACAGCAGCAACAGCATCACGCTCCAAGCAACAGCCGTCAGAACAATCATCATCACAATCGCAACATTCAGCTTCAGGCCGCAGTGTCAGTCGAGAATCTACGCCAGACTGTCAGCTCTCCAATGTCGTCAACTGTCGAGTTGCAGCGCCGACCGAAATCGGCGGGAGTTGCTGGAGCTGGCAGCATCGGCAGCGGCTGCCGATCCATGAGCCTGGGAGGCGGCGGCGTTTCAGGAGCTGGGGACGGCAGCGGCTTAGAGCCGGATTGTTGTCGAGAAATTTCCAAGTGAGTTTATTTGCGTCTACTGCGCTCTGGTAGATTTCGGCTTATTTATGTGTAGCTCTCGTTGAACTGTTTTTTTTTCGCTGGCTATGACACGTCGTCCTTCACTGACCTCTGTTTCTTTTATCTTCGATCTTGTTGTCTTTCCTTGAACTGTATTATTTTTGCACTTTTATTAAATTCAAGCCAGTTGCAAATCTTTTCTCCTCTGCTCCGAATTTCAATCCCTCACACTCCCTCTCCTTTCGTCTCATCCACTCTTTTCTCTATCCCCATCTCTTCTCCCCTCTCCACTCTCTACCTCCCCTCTCCCCTCTCTCCCCTCTCTCCCCTCTCCCCTCTCTCCCCTCTCCCCTCTCTCCCCTCTCTCCCCTCTCCCCTCTCCCCTCTCTCCCTCTCTCCCTCTCTCCCCTCTCTCCCCTCTCCCCTCTCTCCCCTCTCTCCCCTCTCCCCTCTCTCCCCTCTCTCCCCTCTCCCCTCTCTCCCCTCTCTCCCCTCTCTCCCCTCTCTCCCCTCTCCCCTCTCTCCCCTCTCTCCCTCTCCCCTCTCTTCCCTCTCTCCCCTCTCCCCTCTCTCCCCTCTCCCCTCTCTCCCCTCTCCCCTCTATCTACCTCTCCTCACCCCTCTCTTCTCTCTCCTCTCTTCTCTCTTCTTTCCCCTCTTCTCTCTTCCCTCTCCAATCTCCCCTCTCCCCGCTATCCTTTCTCCTTTCTCCTCTCTCCCCTCTCCTCTCTCCTCGCTTCCCTCTTCTCTCTTCTCTCTCCCCTCTCCCCTCTCTCCTCTCTCCTCCCCTCTTCTCTCTTCTCTCTCCCGTCTCTCCTCTCTCCCCTCTATCGCATGTCTCCTCTCCCCATTTCACTCTCCACTCGTCATTCTCGCCTTTGGCACTCCTACATGTTTTTTCTCTCTTAAATTATGGAACTCGTGTTTTTAAAAGTCATTTCAGGTCAGCCCTATCTATTGTCCCACTCTACACCAGCTCTAGCCTACGTAGTTGTTTGGCATTCTTAAATTGGCTGCGTCGCTAATTGCCTAGAGAAACGTCACACCTTCAACTCATGTGCCCGTCTCTTCAGCCTTCTCGCCTTCTCATTTTCCACTCGTGTCGCCAATTTTCCACTTGGTTGCACAGCTCTTGGGCTAAAAGTGCATTGGCGCTGTATTAGTAAACTGGGTGGAGAGGGAACGTACCTTCACACTACTCTTCTTTAGTACTACTCAACCCTCTTATTCGCATCTGTGTTCCGTCTTATTTCTCGTAGTATAGGGCTAAAATTTTGCGCATTCTTGTCCTACTTTTTGAGAAGCTCCCTTCTGTTTTGAATTCTGATATGTCAATTGTTGAACTCGCATTCACAGAATTCACAACCCCTAATGCACAGAGTAATGCCTGACGATTAGAGAGTCAGGACCGCAGGTGCACCCTGTGTGAGCGTGTGTGTGAGTGCTCGAAGGCGTTGCGCCAGGGTGTCAACTACCTTCCTGAAATTACTATTAATAATTATAGCCCATACTGTACACATACTGTACACAAACTGCAGCAGACATCAATGTGCTCATATCGTAAGCCGACACATGTATACTTATGCATCCATTGTACACAACCTCATGGATTTGCAGTTGGTCCCTCAGTCTGCAGTCAGTCTATACGCATTCCTGGAGAAATTTATTCAGGTTATTGTCGCATTATTAGAATTATACGCTGTTTTGACTGTGAACTAACAGAAAGCACGCAGTTATAGAATTGTTGTGAGCTTTATAAATAACGAAACATTCCGCATTCGAGCTTAAGAAAGCACTTTTTTTGCTTTTCTACTGCCGCAAAATACATCAAAAACAAATGTGGCTTATTTCCTGTCTATAAACTCGCTTTGTATTAAAAGAAACTATCGCCCTCCCATTCGCTGCTGGATTGTTTTTTACCATTTTTACTTTATTTACGAGTGTTTTTTGGGTACGCGTGCCGCTGAGTGAACCGTCTAGGTATTCTACCCCTCACCCACTGTTGTAATAGTCCTATAGCGTGTACACTTTTACGGGTCTCTCCTACATGTATTATTGTACACACACTAGATCCTTCTCTAGATTTTTCCCATCGATGTGCACTCTCTTTGACCCCTCTCTCCTCGCTATCAATGAACACTCTCTCTGCCCTTCTCTCCTCACCATCAATGTACACTCTCTCTGCCCTTCTCTCCTCACCATCAATGTACACTCTCTCTGCCCTTCTCTCCTCACCATCAATGTACACTCTCTCTGCCCATCTCTCCTCACCATCAATGTACACTCTCTCTGCCCATCTCTCCTCACCATCAATGTACACTCTCTCTGCCCATCTCTCCTCACCATCAATGTACATTCTCTCTGCCCATCTCTCCTCACCATCAATGTACATTCTCTCTGCCCCTCTCTCCTCACCATCAATGTACACTCTCTCTGCCCCTCTCTCCTCACCATCAATGTACACTCTCTCTGCCCATCTCTCCTCACCATCAATGTACACTCTCTCTGCCCCTCTCTCCTCACCATCAATGTACACTCTCTCTGCCCATCTCTCCTCACCATCAATGTACATTCTCTCTGCCCCTCTCTCCTCACCATCAATGTACACTCTCTCTGCCCCTCTCTCCTCACCATCAATGTACACTCTCTCTGCCCATCTCTCCTCACCATCAATGTACACTCTCTCTGCCCCTCTCTCCTCACCATCAATGTACACTCTCTCTGCCCCTCTCTCCTCACCATCAATGTACACTCTCTCTGCCCATCTCTCCTCACCATCAATGTACACTCTCTCTGCCCCTCTCTCCTCACCATCAATGTACACTCTCTCTGCCCATCTCTCCTCACCATCAATGTACACTCTCTCTGCCCATCTCTCCTCACCATCAATGTACACTCTCTCTGCCCCTCTCTCCTCACCATCAATGTACACTCTCTCTGCCCATCTCTCCTCACCATCAATGTACATTCTCTCTGCCCCTCTCTCCTCACCATCAATGTACACTCTCTCTGCCCCTCTCTCCTCACCATCAATGTACACTCTCTCTGCCCATCTCTCCTCACCATCAATGTACACTCTCTCTGCCCCTCTCTCCTCACCATCAATGTACACTCTCTCTGCCCCTCTCTCCTCACCATCAATGTACACTCTCTCTGCCCATCTCTCCTCACCATCAATGTACACTCTCTCTGCCCCTCTCTCCTCACCATCAATGTACACTCTCTCTGCCCATCTCTCCTCACCATCAATGTACACTCTCTCTGCCCATCTCTCCTCACCATCAATGTACACTCTCTCTGCCCCTCTCTCCTCACCATCAATGTACACTCTCTCTCTGCCCCTCTCTCTCCTCACCATCAGTAAACACTCTCTATCTGCCCTCTCTCGATCCTCTCATCAATATGCTGTCTAACAATATTTTACCGACTATTACCGAAGTTTTTGTCAAATTTTGAAAGTAGCGATATTTTGATTAAATACTTATCTTTTCTAGTCTTGTTTTTTTCTGATAAAAATTCATTTTTGCTACTAACACGGAAACTTCAGTAGTATATTTGCCAATCCTGCTGCTTTTAAAATTTCATCTAAGCCACGATAATTTTAACTTATTGTTGCAGATCAGTCAGCGTCGGCAATTTAACATCGCCATTAATGGAGTCTTCGAGTACTCAACTAGCAACTGAGGCCGGCAACAATTCAACTGTTAATAACAGCGGCTTTATTATCGATTCCGAGTTCACCTCCGCTGAAACTGCTGCTGAAGTCTCTTCTCCCAAGCTGACACTTCGTCAGGGTTGGCGGGAGAAGTGCATGCGACAGTCGGCTGTGGCCTATGAGTGAGCGGAGGGTAGAGGGTTTTGATTCGGGGGTGTGAGAGTCTCAATTGGAAATGAAAAATTCTCAATTGGAGGTGTAATTCTCTATTTAAGATGTGAGATTCTCAATGGGGGTGAGATTCTCAATTCTAGGTGTGAGATTCTCAATTAGAGGTGTGAGATTCTCAATTGGAGATGCGAGATTCTCAATGGGGGTGAGATTCTCAATTCTAGGTGTGAGATTCTCAATTAGAGGTGTGAGATTCTCAATTGGAGATGTGAGATTCTCAATTGGAGGTGTGAGATTCTCAATGGGGCTGAGATTCTCAATTGGAGGTGTGAGATTCTCAGTCAAAGGCATGAGATTCTCAATTGGGGGTATGAGATTCGTAAAAAATCTTAACGCTCCCTATTTCCGTTTAATACAAATGTTTTACATTAAATTTAAGTTTTAATAAAGTTAGTTAGTCCTGAATAGACTCTTCAGGGCCTATAAGATCCAGCTCTATCAGCCAATCACGCCTCAACTACCCGCAGCTCTCAGCACTCACCAGCCAATCAGAGAGCCGCTCCCAATTCAATCCCGCGTCCCGCTCGATTTCGCCGCTGCCTGAGGCGGCACCATCATGGCAGCGCCGAGATCATGGCAGCCGCCTCAGCCTCCACTGCTCGACATCTGTCTTCATCAGTCTCTTCCCTGTGCTCACTCGCCTCCGATGCAGCCGTCTTAGTGTCCACTTCGTCTCTAGAATTTGACGAATACGAACGGGAGGAAGCTGCCGAAGATAATGATGATGATGAAGACGTCGAGGAAGATGAAGAAGTTTCCATGGCAACATCGACTCAAACTCAGATTCAGACTCAAACTGAAACGCAGGCATCCAACAGTCAGCAGGGTGAATCGGAGATGCCTCAGGGGCAACTGAGCCCATTTGGGTGAGTCAGGGGACTCAGATTTCAGGTGGGAACTGGAAAACTACGGTAGCTAGTCTGTAATGTAATGGCGCCACTGAATCAAATTAAATGGCGCCCCCAATAAATGAAATGGCGCCCCCATCAAATGAAATAGCGCCCCCATCAAATCAAATGGCGCCCCCATTAAATGAAATGGCGCGCTCATCAAATCAAATGGCGCCCCATCAAATGAACTTGCGCCCCCATCAAATAAAACGCCGCCCCCATCAAATGAATTGGCGCCGCCATCAAATAAAGTGGCGCCCCTCAATCAAATGAAATGGCGCCCCTCAATCAAATGAAATGGCGCCCCTCAATCAAATAAAATGGCACCTCATCTAATGAAATGGCCTTCCTTAAAGCCACTCAATCCCACTCATGTGCCTAGTGACACAAAAATCACCTGATGTTTCAATCGAATTCGCCGATGCAGCGCTGCTACTTCAACGCAAGCAACCGCGGCTGTCGGCGCATCGAGTACGCCAAGTCATCGCCATTGTCAGCGGCGCAGGCAGCAGCAGCAGCAGCAGCAGGATCAGCACTGCAGGCTGGCCTGGCTGGGTACCGGAACCAATTTTAATTACGCCACGGACGCTAACAGGCGCCTGCAATTCGTGAAAACTTTGAGCGGCTCGTCAACCCTGGCTCAGTGGCGTCGTTTGGCAACTCCGGGTCTTCACGCCGCTGTGGCACCGCGTCGACTGCGAGGAGTTGCCACCAGAGGCGACAATGAGGACGATGCAGGCCGGAATGATTCTGAAGATGATGAAGACGAACAGTGCAATGCTGGGATGCTGGAGGACGGTGAGAGTTTTTATTTATAACCATAACCTGACAGACAGACAGACAGACACTCTGACAGACAGACAGACAGACAGACAGACAGACAGACAGACAGACAGACAGACAGACAGACAGACAGACAGACAGACAGACAGACAGACAGACAGACAGACAGACAGACAGACAGACAGACAGACAGACAGACAGACAGACAGACAGACTGACAGACTGACAGACTGACAGACTGACAGACTGACAGACTGACAGACTGACAGACTGACAGACTGACAGACTGACAGACTGACAGACTGACAGACTGACAGACTGACAGACTGACAGACTGACAGACTGACAGACTGACAGACTGACAGACTGACAGACTGACAGACTGACAGACTGACAGACTGACAGACTGACAGACTGACAGACTGACAGACTGACAGACTGACAGACTGACAGACTGACAGACTGACAGACTGACAGACAGACAGACAGACAGACAGACAGACTGACAGACTGACAGACAGGCAAACCCTAGAACAGTTCATGTCTTCTCTCCCAGCGTCTGACTTCAAAATAAAAGACACAAAATTTCTATTGCAGAAAAATTTTACTCAAGCAACGGCCAGACTGCTCAGTCAGCAATGCTGCTGTCCCAGCTGCAGCCTTCGCACAGGGCCACTTCGTTGGATGCAGGAATCAATAACTGCTTTGTGGAGTTAGTGTTGAGCATGTGTTTATTTTGTCTTCATTGCATTCATAAATTGCAGTTCACGCATGATATACCCAATCTGGGAGAAACTGCTCCTGTCTTCTTGGTCAGTCTCTTTTCTTCTGGGACTCTCATTCTCTCTCTCATTGGACTCTCACTGTTACTGTTTATTTTTTCTTGGACAATATCTTTGGAATCTTAGGTTTGTTTTCTTAAACTCTCACTGTCTTCCAGGACTCGTACTGCCTTCTTCCTGGACTCCCACTGTCTTCTTACTGGACTCTTACTGTCGCCTTCCTTGGACTTTCACTGTCTCCTTCCTAGGACTCTCACTGTCTCCTAGGACTCTCACTGTCTCCTAGGACTTTTCCTGTCTCCTTCCTAGGACTCTCACTGTCTCATAGGACTCTCACTGTCTCCTTCCTAGGACTCTCACTGTCTCCTAGGACTCTCACTGTCTCCTAAGACTCTCAATGTCTCCTAGGACTCTCACTGTCTCCTAGGACTCTCACTGTCTCCTTGGACTCTCACTGTCTCCCAGGACTCTCGCCCTATACTAAAACATTCATTATCTTTCTCCTGACCTTTTCTATATTCTCTTAACCACAATTAATTCTGCAAAAATATCCCCCTCACCAACCCGAAATCCCCCAGAATCGCCGACTCAGTGAAGCCCAGGTCCCGGCACCCGCTGCACCGCCAACGCCACTTGACCACTTCCTTAAACAACTTTGCCCGCCTGGCCGACCCAGCCAGTCCAGCAGAAATCGGAGAAGACACTGCTGAGAATCCGGTTGCCAAGGCCTCTCATGGTTGGTTGCTACCCTCTATCGGAGCCTCAATACTTCGTGGCCTGCTGCAGCTGTCGCTTGTCACCGCGGGAATGGTCGAGAATGACGGGCAGGTGGACTCAGAAGACGGAGACGGCACCTGTAGCGAAGGCGAGGCAAGCGATTTGGCATTCGAATTGCCTGATTCAGCTGGCGAACAGTTGCTAAAGGACCCTCGAGCCGGTCTGAATCTGTTCTGCCCGGCAACTGGCGAAGTTCGACGCTCTTCGTCAGCAACCGATTTAAGTGACGTCACAGTTTTGCATCGAGTCTGGAATGTATGAAATATGAATTCGGTGAAGGTTTCCTTCTTGCGCCTCAATGCACAATTACTTTAAATATTTTTTTGCTTTCTTAGATTTTCTTTATAGTTAGCAAAGTTTTTGCAACGCCTTTACTTACAGTAGTGTACGGGATATTAGTATCTATTTACTTTGCATTCCCATTATTTTTCTATCCGAGGTAGAGAAGCATGCGGGGTTTTTCAGCCCAACAGAGAGGGACGCGTATTGCTATAAAAATTTTGTACAACTTTTTTGCGTCTTTAAAACCTTACCACCTGACGCCCCCGATTTGGCGCCACTGACACCCCCGATTTGGCGCCACTGACACCCCCGATTTGGCCCTACTGACACCCCGATTTGGTGCCCCTGACACCCCCGATTTGGCCCTACTGACACCCCCGATTTGGCCCTACTGACACCCCCGATTTGGCCGTACTGACACCCCCGATTTGGCCCTACTGACACCCCCGATTTGGTGCCCCTGACACCCCCGATTTGGCCCTACTGACACCCCGATTTGGTGCCCTTGACACCCCCGATTTGGCCCTACTGACACCCCCGATTTGACCCTACTGACACCCCCGATTTGGCCCTACTGACACCCCCGATTTGGCGCCACTGACACCCCCGATTTGACCCTACTGACACCCCCGATTTGGCCGTGCTGACACCCCCGATTTGGCGCCACTGACACCCCCGATTTGGCGCCACTGACACCCCCGATTTGGCGCCACTGACACCCCCGATTTGGCGCCACTGACACCCCCGATTTGGCCGTACTGACACCCCCGATTTGGCGCCACTGACACCCCCGATTTGGCCGTACTGACACCCCCGATTTGGCGCCACTGACACCCCCGATTTGGCCCTACTGACACCCCGATTTGGCGCCACTGATACCCCCGATTTGGCCGTACTGACACCCCGATTTGGCGCCACTGACACCCCCGATTTGGCCGTACTGACACCCCCGATTTGGCGCCACTGACACCCCGATTTGGCCCTACTGACACCCCGATTTGGCCGTACTGACACCCCGATTTGGCCCTACTGACACCCCGATTTGGCCGTACTGACACCCCGATTTGGCCCTACTGACACCCCCGATTTGGCCCTACTGACACCCCCGATTTGGCCGTACTGACACCCCCGATTTGGCCCTACTGACACCCCCGATTTGGCGCCCCTGACACCTCCGATTTAGCGCTACTGACACCCCCGATTTGGCCGTACTGACACCCCCGATTTGGCATTCCTGACACCCCCGATTTAGCGCCACTTACACCCAAAAAAGGCGCCTGTGACACCCCCAAACTGGCGCCGCCGTCTCTCGGGTCCTGAATGCTCCTCTGCTTCAAATCCAATTTCGAATTGTCCACGATGGGCAATGAAAAGAAACAAATTATTTTTTGATTTGCTTCTTTTCAATTTTTCTTCTTTTCGATATTTTGATACGAAAATTAAGAGTTTTTCTATTTTTTCTCGGCTGTGATAGCGGAACATACTACTGGCTTGATTCGTCAGTAGTATAATCTAATGCGTCATAAAGCAAAAGAGCTATTTACAAAATGCAATATTTTTCCCGGCTTTTTACAACTAATAGTAAAGAACCTGTCAGGGGCCTTCTGCTTTTTCTAGGTTTCAATTCTTTTTCGAAATTTCGTGTTATTTTTTATCAGTCAAAAGTCACTACTGATTTGACCTGGCTTCAATGCACAGTGCTTGTAAAATTGTTTTTTGTTTCTTTTGTTTGTTTTTCTATTTTGGTCTTTGTCATTATATTCGTGTTGTGTTTTCCAAGAAACATTGTTGTGTATGTGCGAACTTTCACTGTCAGTTTTACAGTCAGTGATTACCTACCACCTGCCACCTGAACTATCACCTGAACTACCACCTGAACTACCACCTGAACTACCACCTTATCTACCAACTAACTACCACCTGAACTATCACCTGAACTACCACCTGAACTACCACCTGAACTACCACCTTATCTACCAACTAACTACCACCTGAACTATCACCTGAACTACCACCTGAACTACCACCTGAACTACCACCTTATCTACCAACTAACTACCACCTGAACTACTACCTGAACTACCACCTTATCTACCAACTAACTACCACCTGAACTACTACCTGAACTACCACCTTATCTACCAACTAACTACCACCTGAACTACTACCTGAACTACCACCTTATCTACCAACTAACTACCACCTGAACTACTACCTGAAATACCACCTGAACTACCACCTGAACTTCCACCTGAAATATCACCTGAACTTCCACCTGAACTACCACCTGAAATACCACCTGAACTACCACCTGAACTTCCACCTGAACTACCACCTGAAATATCACCTGAACTTCCACCTGAACTACCACCTGAAATACCACCTGAACTACCACCTGAACTTCCACCTGAACTACCACCTGAAATATCACCTGAACTACCACCTGAACTTCCACCTGAACTACCACCTGAAATACCACTGAACTTCCACCTGAACTACCACCTGAACTACCACCTGAAATATCACCTGAACTGCCACCTGAACTACCACCTGAACTACCACCTGAACTACCACCTGAAATATCACCTGAACTACCACCTGAAATATCACCTGAACTACCACCTGAACTTCCACCTGAACTACCACCTGAAATACCACTGAACTTCCACCTGAACTACCACCTGAACTACCACCTGAAATACCACCTGAAATACCACCTGAAATACCACTGAACTTCCACCTGAACTACCACCTGAAATACCACCTGAAATACCACCTGAACTACCCACTAGCACGATCCCAATATTGTGATTTTCTATTTGAAGGCCAGAATAATATGGTTATGCGTTACCTTTTTATTTCTTTAAACAACTGATTCTCTGTACTGCTCAATGTGAGTCAAATTGCTCAGCTGTTACCATAGCGACTAAACCCTACTCACCTAGTTAACTGTAAGCAAAATAATTCCTTTTCCTTTCTGCCTTAGTAGCGAAACAAAGTCGCGCTTAAAATGTATAATGGCACACAGCAGCACTTATGCAACTTGCAACCTTTTCAGGTTCGCCTGAAAACCTTTCATCTACGCAAAAAAGTGCAAACTGTACTTTGAATTTCAATCTCCTATCGCCTTAAAACATACCTAGATTTTGAAAAATTTGCTTCGGCTGTCACAATGGACACTGTGCACAAGTTTTTCAGCAGATTGTACTGTCTATATTTTTTTTGAATTTCAATTCATTCGAATTTGTTGCTCGTGTCCAAATAGAGATTTGAAGAATTTAGCAAACATTTTTCTTTGAGAGTTTTTCAACGAGCTGTAATTTCCCAACTTTTAAATGACGATTGACTAATCGCCTGTTTCTTGCTTTTCAAGTTTTTTCAACACTTTTCAATATATAACACTATCAAGCTACCTGAATCATCAGGCTACCTGAATCATCAGGCTACCTGAATCATCAGGCTACCTGAATCATCAGGCTACCTGAATCATCAGGCTACCTGAATCATCAGGCTACCTGAATCATCAGGCTACCTGAATCATCAGGCTACCTGAATCATCAGGCTACCTGAATCATCAGGCTACCTGAATCATCAGGCTACCTGAATCATCAGGCTACCTGAATCATCAGGCTACCTGAATCATCAGGCTACCTGAATCATCAGGCTACCTGAATCATCAGGCTACCTGAATCATCAGGCTACCTGAATCATCAGGCTACCTGAATCATCAGGCTACCTGAATCATCAGGCTACCTGAATCATCAGGCTACCTGAATCATCAGGCTACCTGAATCATCAGGCTACCTGAATCATCAGGCTACCTGAATCATCAGGCTACCTGAATCATCAGGCTACCTGAATCATCAGGCTACCTGAATCATCAAGCTACCTGAATCATCAGGCTACCTGAATCATCAGACTACCTGAATCACCAGGCTACCTGAATCATCAGGCTACCTGAATCATCAAGCTACCTGAATCATCAGGCTACCTGAATCATCAAGCTACCTGAATCATCAGGCTACCTGAATCATCAGGCTACCTGAATCATCAAGCTACCTGAATCATTGAGCTACCTGAATCATCAAGCTACCTGAATCATTGAGCTACCTGAATCATCAAGCACTTGCAGCTGAATTATCAAGCTACCTGAATCATCTGGACTGCAATCCTCAGGACTGCAGAATAATACAAAAACCTTTTCCAAGCCAAGTGATTTAGCCTCATGGTGAGTTCCAGCACAATTGGATAAGCTTGTTATGAGAATGATGTCATGCCAAGCTCAGCTCAGTCCATACTCTTTATTAGATTGAACTCGAACGCTTGTCAGTCACGCAAGCTCCATCCTCAAAGCTCTGACAGTCAGCCTCGATGCTGTTTCTCCTCTTTTTTGTCTGATCCTCTGCTTCCGCATCCGCCTTGTTGCTTTGTGGTTGTTCGTGTCTGATTTATCCCTGACTGACTGGTGCTTAGGGACTCTGCTCTTCGTGCCGACCTCTACTCCCTGCTCTCCCGGTGCTCTACTCCCTTCTCCCTGTGCTCTACTCTCCTCTCACTGTGCTCTACTCCCCTCTCCCTGTACTCTACTTCCTGCTCTCCCTGCTCTCCCTATACTCTACTCTACTCTCCCTATACTCTGCTCTACTCTCCCTATACTCTACTCAACTCTCCCTATACTCTACTCTACTCTCCCTATACTCTACTCAACTCTCCCTATACTCTACTCTACTCTCTCTATACTCTACTCAACTCTCCCTATACTCTACTCAACTCTCCCTATACTCTACTCAACTCTCCCTATACTCTACTCAACTCTCCCTATACTCTACTCTACTCTCCCTATTCTACTCTCCTATACTCTATTCTACTCTCCCTATACTCTACTCTACTCTCCCTATACTCTACTCTACTCTACTCTCCTATACTCTACTCAACTCTCCCTATATTCTACTCTCCTCTCCCTATACTTTACTCTACTCTCCCTATACTCTACTCTACTCTCCCTATATTCTACTCAACTCTCCCTATACTCTACTCAACTCTCCCTATACTCTACTCAACTCTCCCTATACTCTACTCTACTCTCCCTATACTCTACTCTACTCTCCTATTCTCTATTCTACTCTGCTCTCCCTATACTCTACTCTACTCTCCCTATACTCTACTCTACTCTCCCTATACTTTACTCTACTCTCCTATACTCTACTCAACTCTCCCTATACTCTACTCTACTCTCCCTTTACTTTACTCTACTCTCCCTATACTCTACTCTACTCTCTCTATACTCTACTCAACTCTCCCTATACTCTACTCTACTCTCCCTATACTCTACTCTACTCTCCCTATACTCTACTCAACTCTCCCTATACTCTACTCTACTCTCCCTATACTCTACTCAACTCTCCCTATACTCTACTCTACTCTCCCTATACTCTACTCAACTCTCCCTATACTCTACTCTACTCTCCCTATACTCTACTCTACTCTCCCTATACTCTACTCTACTCTCCCTATACTCTACTCTACTCTCCCTATACTCTATTCTACTCTGCTCTCCCTATAGTCTATTCACCTTGCACTTATCTAATCAATTATCCCATCTTCCTCAGATTGGCTTACGTCATGCGTTAAACAAAGAGGCGCCTCATTTAGTAACACTTCCCCTCGCTATGAACCGAGCAGGCACTGTGATTGTGAAAAGCTTTCATTGTCAAATTACAGTGCGCCGGCATACAAGAGAGCGGTACACTTGCTTGACGCGTGGCGGGTTATTTTCGATTAGCGGCCTCTATAGCTTAAAAGACTATGCCACCTCGTGATAGTTACAAACACTCCCACTAATTAGTTATTTCAGTCTGTTTTCAGATAGCTACTTCTATTCAATTAGCTAATTAGGTATTCAGCAGCTGCAGTAATGTAGCCTAAACTCTCATTCTAGTGGCTTTTTTAGTATAGCTCGTAATCCACGCGTGATCGTGGATAAAAACTAATCATAAGTACATAGGGTACTGCACAGCTGACGCCACTTGATTCTTGGCGCCCCTCTGATTCTTGGCGCCCCTCTGATTCTTGACGTGCCTTTGATTCTTGACGTGCCTTTGATTCTGATTCTTGGCGCCCCTTTGATTCTTGACGTGCCTTTGATTCTGATTCTTGGCGCCCCTTTGATTCTTGACGTGCCTTTGATTCTGATTCTTGGCGCCCCTCTGATTCTTGACGTGCCTTTGATTCTGATTCTTGGCGCCCCTCTGATTCTTGGCGCCCCTTTGGCGCCCATTTGCGCCTCTCTGATTCTTGGCGCCCCTCTGATTCTTGACGCCCCTTTGATTCTTGGCGATCCTCTGATTCTTGGCGCCCTTCTGATTCTTGGCGCCCCTTTGATTCTTGACGCCCCTCTGATTCTTGGCGCCCCTCTGATTCTTGGCGCCCCTTTGATTCTTGGCGCCCTCTGATTCTTGGCGCCCCTTTGATTCTTGGCGCCCCTCTGATTCTTGGGGCCCCTCTCATTATGGGCGCTCCTCTGATTCTTGGCGCTCCTCTGATTCTTGGCGCCCCTTTGACTCTTGGCGCCCTTCTGATTTTTGACGCCCCTTTGATTCTTGGCGCCCCTCTGATTCTTGGCGCCCTTCTGATTCTTGGCGCCCCTCTGATTCTTGGCGCCCCTCTTATTCTTGGCACCCCTCTGATTCTTGGCGCCCCTTTTGGCGCCCCTTTGCGCCCTAGGTACCAGCTCAGTACCAAGAAAGGCTTAGAGATTTAACTCAGCACCAAGAGGTTTAGAAAAATAATTAAGCCTCTCTCCAATCAATAGGACAAAAACAAGATTAATGCCTGACCTCAGTCCAGGGTGGGTTTTCTGTACTTTAGCAGACGAAAGTGGGAAGGCTAGTAGTTTTATTGTAGCGAAAAAGGAGCAAAAAAGCTTTTTTCAAGCACAAGATCCTTGGAACCTTCCTTCTGTCCAGTTTAGAGCCACGTTGACGCTCCTGACACACCCAAATTGAAGCTCCTGACACACCCAAATTGAAGCTCCTGACACACCCAAATTGACGTCCCTGACACACCCAAATTGACGTCCCTGACACACCCAAATTTAAGCTCCTGACACACCCAAATTGAAGCTCCTGACACACCCAAATCGAAGCTCCTGACACACCCAAATTGAAGCTCCTGACACACCCAAATTGAAGCCCCTGACACACCCAAATTGACGTCCCTGACACACCCAAATTGACGTCCCTGACACACCCAAATTTAAGCTCCTGACACACCCAAATTGAAGCTCCTGACACACCCAAATTTAAGCTCTTGACACACCCAAATTGAAGCTCCTGACACACCCAAATTGAAGCTCCTGACACACCCAAATTGACGTCCCTGACACACCAAAATTGACGTCCCTGACACACCCAAATTGAAGCTCCTGACACACCCAAATTGAAGCTCCCGACACACCCAAATTGACGTCCCTGACACACCCAAATTGACGTCCCTGAAACACCCAAATTGAAGCTCCTGACACACCCAAATCGAAGCTCCTGACACACCCAAATTGAAGCTCCTGACACACCCAAATGGACGTCCCTGACACACCCAAATTGAAGCTCCTGACACACCCAAATTGAAGCTCCTGACACACCCAAATTGACGTCCCTGACACACCCAAATTTAAGCTCCTGACACACCCAAATTGAAGCTCCTGACACACCCAAATCGAAGCTCCTGACACACCCAAATTTAAGCTCCTGACACACCCAAATCGAAGCTTCTGACACACCCAAATTGACGTCCCTGACACACCCAAATTGAAGCTCCTGACACACCCAAATTGAAGCTCCTGACACACCCAAATTGACGTCCCTGACACACCCAAATTTACGTCCCTGACACACCCAAATTGAAGCTCCTGACACACCCAAATTGAAGCTCCTGACACACCCAAATTTACGTCCTTGACACACTCAAATTGAAGCTCCTGACACACCCAAATTGACGTCCCTGACACACCCAAATTGACGTCCCTGACACACCCAAATTTAAGCTCCTGACACACCCAAATTGAAGCTCCTGACACACCCAAATTGAAGCTCCTGACACACCCAAATTGACGTCCCTGACACATCCAAATTGAAGCTCCTGACACACCCAAATTGAAGCTCCCTGACACACCCAAATTGAAGCTCCTGACACACCCAAATTGACGTCCCTGACACATCCAAATTGAAGCTCCTGACACACCCAAATTGAAGCTCCCTGACACACCCAAATTTAAGCTCCTGACACACCCAAATTGAAGCTCCTGACACACCCAAATTGAAGCTCCTGACACACCCAAATTGAAGCTCCTGACACACCCAAATTGACGTCCCTGACACATCCAAATTGAAGCTCCTGACACACCCAAATTGAAGCTCCTGACACACCCAAATTGAAGCTCCTGACACACCCAAATTGACGTCCCTGACACACCCAAATTGACGTCCCTGACTCACCCAAATTTAAGCTCCTGACACACCCAAATTTAAGCTCCTGACACACCCAAATCGAAGCTTCTGACACACCCAAATTGACGTCCCTGACACACCCAAATTGAAGCTCCTGACACACCCAAATTGAAGCTCCTGACACACCCAAATTGACGTCCCTGACACACCCAAATTGAAGCTCCTGACACACCCAAATTGAAGCTCCTGACACACCCAAATTGAAGCTCCTGACACACCCAAATTGAAGCTCCTGACACACCCAAATTTACGTCCCTGACACACCCAAATTTACGTCCTTGACACACCCAAATTGAAGCTCCTGACACACCCAAATTGAAGCTCCTGACACACCCAAATTGACGTCCCTGACACACCCAAATTGAAGCTCCTGACACACCCAAATTTACGTCCCTGACACACTCAAATTGACGTCCCTGACACACCCAAATTGACGTCCCTGACACACCCAAATTTACGTCCTTGACACACCCAAATTGAAGCTCCTGACACACCCAAATTTACGTCCCTGACACACCCAAATTTAAGCTCCTGACACACACAAATTGAAGCTCCTGACACACCCAAATTGAAGCTCCTGACACACCCAAATTGAAGCTCCTGACACACCCAAATTGAAGCTCCTGACACACCCAAATTTACGTCCTTGACACACTCAAATTGAAGCTCCTGACACACCCAAATTGAAGCTCCTGACACACCCAAATTGAAGCTCCTGACACACCCAAATTGACGTCCCTGACACACCCAAATTGACGTCCTTGACACACCCAAATTGAAGCTCCTGACACACCCAAATTGAAGCTCCTGACACACCCAAATTTACGTCCCTGACACACCCAAATTGACGTCCTTGACACACCCAAATTGAAGCTCCTGACACACCCAAATTGAAGCTCCTGACACACCCAAATTGAAGCTCCTGACACACCCAAATTGAAGCTCCTGACACACCCAAATTTACGTCCTTGACACACTCAAATTGAAGCTCCTGACACACCCAAATTGAAGCTCCTGACACACCCAAATTGAAGCTCCTGACACACCCAAATTTACGTCCCTGACACACCCAAATTGACGTCCTTGACACACCCAAATTGAAGCTCCTGACACACCCAAATTGAAGCTCCTGACACACCCAAATTGAAGCTCCTGACACACCCAAATTGAAGCTCCTGACACACCCAAATTGAAGCTCCTGACACACCCAAATTGAAGCTCCTGACACACCCAAATTGAAGCTCCTGACACACCCAAATTGAAGCTCCTGACACACCCAAATTGACGTCCCTGACACACCCAAATTTAAGCTCCTGACACACCCAAATTTACGTCCCTGACACACCCAAATTGAAGCTCCTGACACACCCAAATTGAAGCTCCTGACACACCCAAATTGAAGCTCCTGACACACCCAAATTGACGTCCCTGACACACCCAAATTTACGTCCTTGACACACCCAAATTGACGCTCTTTACACCCGAATTGACGTCCCTGCAGCTGACAAGATTTGGAAGGACAGCAGAAAAGCTTGAATCCACTATTTTACATGCAAATAACGCTCGTATCCCAGTCTGAAAATTTATTTCATAGCAATTGTCGCAGCGAATTCGTAGCTCCCAACAACAGCTGCCTCATTGCCGCCGCCGCCGCCGCCGCCGCCGTAGCACCCGGTCTGGTTGGCCTGACACCAGGCCTTCGCCGCCCAGACGCAGCCGAAGGAGGCGAGTGCCGCACCAAGCGCCAGCAGCCAGGCCCCGGCCAGGCGGTACCGCCCGATGGACACCGCGGTCTCCCCTGCGTCCTCGCCGCCAGTTATCGAAGTTTCGCTCGAGTCGGCGGCCAGTATGGCTGCCCGATAGAAGCAGGTGCCGCCCGCCACTGCCAGCACGAAGCCGAGAAGGACGCAGGTGAAGCAGCGCATGCAGCGCCGGCTCCAGCGCCACTGCAGCTCCGCTCTGGACTCCGCCGAGGCTGCTGACGCTGGCAAATCGTCTGCGACTTCAACAGCGGAGCCGCCGCCGCCGCCGTAGCTGCCGAACTGTTGAATTACTGCGAAGTTTGGCTGCTGCTGCTGCTGTTGGATTCCGCTGACTGCCGAAGCTCGACGACTTGATGAAGCGTGGAGCAGCAGCTGCTGATGCTGCTGCTGCTGATGATGATGATGATGGTGTCGAGGATGCTGCAAGCTGTTCGATCTCTGCACTGGTTGATGGTGAAAATGATGATGCTGCTGCCGCAGCTGAGGCGAGTTCTGGGTGGTGAAACTGTTATAGTCACCGGCTGGCTGTTTGCTGAGGTGAATTTGCTGCATATTTGTTGTCTGTCAGTTTATAGCTGGTGATAAATCTATTGAGTAGCTTCTCTCTTTATACTGTCTGATTGAGAGTGAGGTTCATGCTATTGTCTGATTGGATGAGTTGGAGTTGCTCGCAAAGTCCACGGTGGAGTTTTATGGTCTGATGCTCATTGGCCGATCTGTCTTCCTCTACTCCTCTTCTCTAATTTATTCTCACCGGGAAATTACTTTGCTTTTTGAGTAAATAACATTTTCAGAGTGCAGTTCCAATGTGACATTGTTATACGAGCGTATTATGCAAAGCAAATAGTTTAAAACAATCATTTGTTTTATGGTGCATGAAAAATAGTCATATATAAGAAACTATTACCACCGACGAAAGTTTGGAGAACAGCTAGGCCCTAGAAACGTCATTATGTCAGATATTATAAAACTTCTAGATCACGTAAAAACTTGCCATATAATTCATTGTAAGATGAGAAACAAGGGTGAAAACAATATTGCGGGCAAGGATTTACATGTATTATTTAGTTTAGCTTTTCTAGGTAGGTACCTATAGTTTATTATTTTATGTAGATATAATCAAAGGTAATTGAGCTTACAATTACGAGCTAAAAGAACAAGCTGTTTCAAATCGAAATGAGCTTGATTTTAATTGAATCAAAATCGCCAGTAAATAAATTCGTTTATTTTATACTAGTTATAACAAAATAAGTCCTACAACGATAGTTTTACCCAGTATACCGGTATAAACTTGTTTTTTTACTTCCACAAGTATTTACTGCAGATCTTTTACACTTGGGCTATGATTTTTGCAATTTTATCTGTATATAGTAGCACGGAATTACAATATTAAATATTTTGAACTCGATACCATAAGCATTCAGCTTTCCTTTCCTGTTATTTTTTATTTTCATATAGAAACGAATAGTATGACGTCAATAGCTCATGCATCTGGTCTAGAAGGACTTGACATAGCCATTTTCGTTGGCTATTTTGTGCTTGTGGTCATCACTGGAGTCTTTGTGAGTGTTAAAATTACATGTAGCTATAGCTTATCCATTTTAGCCAGTTGATTTCACTATCTGTAGAATAATTTCTTATAACTTTACTTTTATATTTTCGAAAAATCTTATGTATTTTTAAAAATGATTTTGTTTTACTTGATAACACATATTGTTTTAATTTCAATAGTATTTTGCATGAATTTTCAAGGCTTTTAAAAGATTTGCATAATTTTGGATTCTACGGTATAGAATTATAAAATGCATTTGAATGTATTTGCATTCCAATTTTTTCTATCATTTTAAGTCATTATACTATTGTATGTTTTTGAATAGTTCCTTTAGTACATTTTGTTTCATTGTACTATACATTTATTACATTATTGCTATATATACTAAGGGGGGTTAATGGCTAGTAAGTTAGTGGCTAGAATGTCGGACTCCAGACTTGAAGGTACGGGGTTCGATTCCCGATCCCACTGGAACAATTTGTTTCCTTGAGCAAGAGACGCTTAACTCTGCATTGCTTCAGTTCACCCAGCTGTAAAATGGGTGCCAGTGTTAGCTGGGGTAATTGAGGGGGTTTTTGTGGCACCCCCAGTCCTTGGACTGAACAGCCGTACGCAGCCTTCAGATGCACCGCGCAATAGCTGCGGCTGAGCTGTCGGTTGCATACGAGCTACGAGCTATATGGCGCAATTGGCGCAGGTGTAAATTAACATTATTATTATTATTATTATTGCTTTCATAAAAGAGAACTCCCTGATCTAGCTTACGTGTAGAAATTATGTTTAATTGGTATTATTTTAATATTATTCAGTCGATGTGCATCACGAAGCGCGGAACTGTGAAGGGCTACTTTCTGGCTGGCCGTCACATGACCTGGCTCCCGGTGAGCAGCATATTTATACGCGATTCTATGTCGGTTGTTTATTACGTGAAGGGGGCAAAGTTCCAACAATTCCGCGTCACCACTGGCTTCAGATTGGTGCCTCCCTATTCGCCAGCAACATCGGCAGCGAGCACTTCATCGGGCTGGCTGGCTCCGGAGCAGCTTCCGGGATCAGCATCGGCGCCTTCGAATTGAACGTGAGTGCTGAGGACTCAGAAGCTGGAAGACTTTGCACTCATCATTACTAGTCTTTCTCCGCCCGTTTTATATCAAGAAAGGGGAATAACTATCCAGTCGCCACCAGATCAATATGAGATCAATCTCAACACTCTATTGCTGAGACTGTACATAAATAACTCAACCCCACGCCCAGGGCAAGGTTTATTTTCTTCAATACTTTAACAATCTCTCGCGTCACTCTTCCAATTGATGTACAGTTGCATGACCTGTAATTGGGGTTATACGCAAGGCAGTTCATTCCCAACCTCCTAGATGTACATCCACATCAAGCCCTCACCTTAACTACCATCCTGTATATCCGTATGCAGAGTGAACTGGCGCTCAACTAAATTTACTGCTCGCTCACACTGTGGCTGATCAGCTACACCAGCTCAGCATGACTTGGAGTGCTGGGTTGTCAAGCTTCAACTTTGTTTTCTACACATTTGCATCAACGTTAAAGCTCGAAAATATTTGTTTAGGACATTTGAAAGATAATTTTTCTTCTGCCGTTGAATTCCATTTTTCATAAAACACAAAATTTTCTTGACATAAACTTCAAACGCTTGTTTACTTTAACTTTAATTAAACAATAATTAAAATTGAAAATCATCCCTAGTCTTTATCCAGTTGTCACTATCCAGTATAACAAAATTTCAGGCCTGCATCCTGCTGCAACTACTTGGCTGGGTGTTCCTGCCCGTGTACATCACAAGCGGGGTGAGTATAATAACACTATAGTTAGCTCACAGTACTTAACTCGAGGCAATTCGGTAACCTTCTGCACGCAAATAAACCGACTTGCAAATGAAACAGAGAGCAAAGCTGTGCAAGCTAGTTTTCTTTTCTAATGGGAGCATGCAATAACTGGTAAAAGCATTATGCCTACCTGTAGAAGCTATTGTACGTAAAGAAATATGTGTAAAAAAATTACGCTGCACACAGTGGCTCGAAAGCTGTCTAGAGTTACCCACTATGCTTTTAGCTCGCATGGCTTCTGCGTGCGACTGACTTAAAATAGCACATTATTTATTACTTTGCCACACGAATTTCGTAGAGTCATGAAGATTTTTATTTAGTAAAGAAAATCACTTTAAAATAGTTATGACCAAAATTGAAGCTCAAGTTTTTTATGCATAAAGTTTGATAGAATACCACTTTAACTCAGACTATAAGTCACGCCATGCATACCAGAGAACCATCTGGTATCTGATTACAAAGTCAGTCAATTAACGCATGTTGTTTTACAGCTCACTTAAATATGGACCCGAAAGTCCAAGTCCAACCAGCTGTATGTATGTTGCAGTGAATCTTCTTATCTGAATTTATTCAGGCAATAAGCTCGTGCGCAGGTTTCTTGAGTATAACATTTGTTCCTTTCCAGTATACAGGGAACCGTTTTACAGGCTAGAGTGTTATTATCAGCATTTGAAATTGGTGTATGTTTGCTTTTACTCGTAAACAAGAAATTTCTGGTTCCTTCCAGAAGTCTTGATATTCAATAAACTTTTGCCAGAGTTTACTGTCCCAACGACATTTGAGGACACGAAACTATATAGATAGTTAGCATATTTGTACTGGATATGGATCGTAATCACATTGGGTAGCATTTTAGGCTGTTGGGTCCAGGACCACTGCAGCTATAGTTACTCGTATTTTATTGCTTACTGAACTCTACTTGAAATGAGGTACCGCTCCAGCTAAATTAGGTATGAGTTCTGCCAACTTATGCATTAGTCACGCTAAATTAGGCATCAGTCACAGTAAATAAGGTATCAGTCACGCTAAATTAGGTATCAGTCACGATAAATTAGGTATCAGTTATATCACTTTTGATATCATTCACGCTAAATTAGGCATCAGTCACGCTAAATTAGGCATCAGTCACAGTAAATAAGGCGGGCCCTGCCTCAGAGGAGGCAAAGGGGGGGGGGTCCGGGCGCACGTGATCTCCCCATAAACACGAGCCCAGCGTACAATGATGAAATCATTGCACTTTGGACTAAAGAAGGTATCAGTCACAGTAAATAAGGTATCAGTCACGCTAAATTAGGTATCAGTCACGATAAATTAGGCATTATTCACACTAAACTAAGTATCAGTTATATCAAATTAGATATCATTCACGCTAAGTTAGGTATCAGTCACGCTAAATTAGGTATCAGTCACACTAAATTAGGTATCAGTCACACTAAATTAGGTATCGTTGACGCTAAATTAGGTATTAGACGCGCTAAATTAGATATCAGTCACAATAAAGTAGGCATCAGTCACACTAAATTAGGCATTATTCACACTAAACTAAGTATCAGTTATATCAAATTAGATATCATTCACGCTAAGTTAGGTATCAGTTATATCAAATTAGATATCATTCACGCTAAGTTAGGTATCAGTCACGCTAAATTAGGTATCAGTCACGCTAAACCAGGCATCAGTCACACTAAATTAGGTATCAGTCACGCTAAATTAGGTGTCAGTCACGCTAAATTAGTGTCATAGAATCTGCACCAAATACTGATAAAGAGTCTTGCTGCCGCACACCCTCCATCCAGATTATCACCCTGCCCGAGTACATGAAACGTCGCTTCGGAGGAAAAAGAATTCAAGTCTACCTTGCCGTTCTGTCGCTTATATTGTACATCTTCACTAAAATTTCTGTGAGTATTTACTGGCAATTCGTGTCAATAAAAGCTTCACTATTTTATCAAAAGGAGACTACAGATATAAATCATTCAATAAAATCATTTCATAACGAAAGGTCAACCTGTACTCCGGAGCCGTGTTTATCAAGGTGGCACTCGAATGGAATGTTTGGTTGTCAATTCTGCTGCTGCTGGGACTAACCGCTTTGGTCACCATGACTGGTTTGGTCTTTTTATGAATACATTTTGCTGCTTTTATGACATGGACTTTGTAGGATAATAACATTCTGGAAAGATGAGCCGTAAACTTCCTAGGAAATGAACTTTGAAGAATGTGAAAATTGTAGGATTTATCCTGCACTTTGTAGGATACGAACTTAGTAATACACTTACTTTTTAGTGAAAGTTCTAAATTTTTTAGGTCTTCAAGTTTGTAGAAAATGATTATTTCAAGAAATCAAGAACATGAATCTTTTACAATAAAAACCCATTAAAAAGCGGTGCTTAAATGCTTTTAGTTGCTTTATGATATTTAAACTCTTTCTAGCTTGTAGCCTAGTGGTTAGAGCGTCGGATTCACGACTGAAAGGTCGGGGGTTCGATTCTCGACCCTCTCGGAACAATTTGTGTCCTTAAGCAAGACGCTTAACTCTGCATTGCTTCAGTTCACCCAGCTGTAAAATGGGTGCCAGCATTGGCTGGGGTAATTGAGAGGGTTTGTGTGGCGACCCCCCCCCTCCCCAGTCCTTGGACTGAACAGCCGTACGCAGCCTTCAGATGGCTGCGGCTAAGCTTTCATTTGTACATCTGCCCTATTATTGTATTTAGTTTTTTCTTGTCATTCCAGGCGGTTTGGCAGCCGTAATTTACACTGACACGGTGCAAGCGGTCATCATGGTGCTGGGTTCAGCATTGCTAACGATAATGGGTAGGCAGATCTGTTATCATAAGTTTAAAACCGTATTTATGGTACCAAACTTTTAACTATAACAAATTATAACAAAGTCTCCGTATTGTAGTTAAACATACTTGTGCATGTATATATTTAGACTAGAAAAGTATTGTCACAGACGACTCCGACCTTCTAATTGTAACAACCCTCAAGATATGCTTCGAATGACAAATTGAAATTTTAGGCCTAGCAAAGATTGGCGGAATTTCCGGTCTAATCGAAAAGTATCCGCGCGCTATCGCCAACTCTAGTTTCCATGGCAACGCTACAAATGTAAACAGCACTGCGTCACGCTGCGGGATACCTTCTGAGTACTCTTTCACCTTGTTGAGGCCAATTAACGACCCTGACATGCCCTGGCTTGGATTTCTGCTGGGCCAAACTCCAGCCAGCATTTGGTACTGGTGCGCTGACCAGGTAAATCCTGCAAAAGCTCAAGAGTTTTCCCTGCTGTCATAATCAATAACACATTTGCTTATTCTCGTAAATAAAAAGCACTACTGTTGCGAAACTTCACACTAATCTTGGATTATATTTAAAAGACGAGTAACTATTCCTGTATGCCTCGTCAGCTAATAAGTTATACGCCATGTCTATGAAATATCTCAACATCTCTTTTAACCCCCCCCCCAAACCGCAGATAATTGTTCAGCGCGCTCTGTCGGCCAAGTCGCTGGCTCACGCTCAAGGCGGCACCCTTTTAGCTGGCTACATCAAGCTCACGCCGCTGTTTCTAATGGTTGTGCCCGGAATGATCAGTCGGATTTTGTATCCCGGTAAGCTGGATTTCGGTATCGCGATTATTTCCATGTATTCTTGCCCGGCGTCCCATCCAATAGTTTTAAAAACAACCGTAGTTACCTTCTGAAATAGAGGAAGGGCATCACTCAAGTGCTAAAAGTGACTTGGAGTGATGTCAAGTGCAGTCACATTAATTTGGGACTGAATTGGAATCTCGGCTTGGCTCTGCTCGTGCAATTAACGCCCTTGACGGCCAACCCCCAAGGCACAGTGAAGTGTACATGCCTAACGATAAATAAAGTTAGGGCCGCTGTACACTCCTGTGTGTGTGCTTGTGCGAGTGACTGCGTACGTATCGCGCGCTTGTGTGCCTGCTCAGGGGAGTCGGTGGAATTGGCAGTAATGCCTCTCACCGGTTGTGTGAAAAGTCCAACTCTAATGCTCTAACTCCAACCAGACTATTCGTCTTCAGTAAACTGAACACGATTCACGAGTAAAGCGTCATTTTACTTCTGTTCTCTATTTTTTCTACTGTTAGTAGCACATTTAACAAATTCTGCACTATTGAAAATTTCCTAATACCTTCAATCAAACATTTCAAAAACAGACATCGTGGCGTGCGCCGATCCGGACTCGTGCGAGAAAATTTGCGGCAGTCGAGCTGGCTGCTCAAACCTGGCGTTTCCACAGCTGGTTGTCTCCATACTGCCCATGGGTACGAGTGAGTCGAATATAGATCAAGGTTTACTGATGAGGTTCAGTTTCAATTCCGTTTCTTAGGGCTCCGAGGTCTACTTCTCGCCGTGATGGTGTCTGCGCTCATCACAGACCTGACTTCGATTTTCAACTCGGCTTCCACCCTGTTCACCATCGATATCTACGCTAAATTCCGGCCCAGAGCGTCTGTTAGGAGCAGCTGATTGTTGGCAAGTGAGTTCGGAGCACACTCACTGACGGTGTGGGTGACTAGAGTTTGGGAGAAGGATTGAGAGTTGCAATTTGGATGAAGAGTAATACATAAAATGTACGGTTGTACCCGGACGTACTATCCCGCATCCCGAAAAGCGCCACTTTCTACGGAAACACCCTTTCTATTAGTGGCAGGGGGCTGTGTGCACCCTGGCGCACTTTAAGCGACATTGTCACACAACCGGCGAGAGGTATTACTGCCCATTCCGCCGACTTCTCTGAGCAGGCACACAAGCGCGCGGATACGTACGCAGTCATACGCACAGGCACACACTCACACAGGAGTGTACAGCGGCCCTAACTTTATTTATTGTTAGGCATGTACACTTCACTGTTCCTGGGGGTTGGGCCTCAAGGCCGTTAATTGCACGAGCAAAGCCAAGCCGAGATTCCAATTTAGCCCCAAATTAATGCGACTGCACTTGGAATCGAGCCTGGGCCGCTGGCACATCAGAGCGCCGCGCTGAACCATTGGGCTACGGCCGCGCAGAAACACCCCTTCTACAAAAACAACCCTTTCACAAGAGCGCCATTGTTCCTTACTGAACAGCATCCCAAACAGTTACAAGTTTTAATTTCGCTTCAATAAATACAATATCGCATCCAATATTCAATATTTTAGACTCACAGTCGTAGTCGTGGTTTTACTATCCATTGCCTGGATACCAATTATCACCACAATGCAAGGCAGTCAGCTGCTAATTTATATCCAGGATGTTGTGGCCAACCTTGCGCCACCAATTGCCACAGTGTACACTACAGCTGTGCTGTGGCATCGAGCGAATGAGATTGTAAGAGGCTGTTTAAAATACATTACATGACCCTACCCTATAAATCCTATGACCCTACAAATTCCATAGCCCTACAAATTCCATGACCCTATAAATGATGAACCCTACGAATCTCATGACCCTGCAACTGTCATAAACAAAATTCTTGAGACCGTAAAGATCCATCCGACTCAATTCGACTCAACCCTACTCAACTCGACCCAATCTACCTCAACTCGACTCAACCCTACTCAACTCGACTCAACCCTACTCAACTCGACTCAACCCTACTCAACTCGACTCAACCCTACTCAACTCGACTCAACCCTACTCAACTCGACTCAACCCTACTCAACTCGACTCAACCCTACTCAACTCGACCCAATCTACCTCAACTCGACTCAACCCTACTCAACTCGACTCAGCCCTACTCAACTCGACTCAGCCCTACTCAACTCGAATCAACCCTACTCAACTCGACTCAATTCCCGACTCAACTCGACTCAACCCTACTCAACTCGACTCAACCCTACTCAACTCGACCCAATCTACCTCAACTCGACTCAACCCTACTCAACTCGACTCAGCCCTACTCAACTCGACTCAGCCCTACTCAACTCGAATCAACCCTACTCAACTCGACTCAATTCCCGACTCAACTCGACTCAACCCTACTCAACTCGACTCAACCCGATCTCGCTGCCTTACCCAGGCTGCATTCTCGGCTCTCAGCTGGGGTTTCGTCATTGGCGCAATTCGCCTGGCGGTGACCAGCGCCTTCCCGGATCCTCCGTGCGGAGACCCCGACCTGCGGCCGCGCTGGGTGGTGGACCTGCTGCCTCACTACATGTACTTTGCCGTGGCCTCCACTCTGAGCACTCTGGCCATAGTGATTGGGGTCAGCCTGCTCACAGCTCCGCCGCCATCAAGCCAAATTCGTAACCTGACCATCTTCAGTCTGGACGAGGAAGTGGTGGAACCGGCGGACCAGTCGGTCAACGATTTTGAGATGCAAAATCGTGCAGCGGCAACGGTTGAGAGGGAGAACCTACAAGTCAATGGTAATAAGAAAGGTTTTTGTGGTCGCTCCTGCGTTAGGCCTTTTGTCATAACCCCGCTTATTAATAAAGAGGAAAGTACGAGTATCCTATCTCAGGCCTTTCCGAAAGGCTAAAATCTAGAGTTTAGGGTTTTCTAAGTCCACAAAAATGATGTCAATCGGAGCCAAAAAACTCGAACAGACAGTCCCTAGATGCAAACAGACAATCAGTCCCTAGATGCAAACAGACAATCAGTCCCTAGATGCAAACAGACAATCAGTCCCTAGATGCAAACAGACAATCAGTCCCTAGATGCAAACAGACAATCAGTCCCTAGATGCAAACAGACAATCAGTCCCTAGATGCAAACAGACAATCAGTCCCTAGATGCAAACAGACAATCAGACAATCCCCAAATGCATACAGACAGTCCTAATGCAGATATTTCAAACAGTAGTTTGCAGTTTTTCAAACAGTAATAACAAAAATGGTGTAATATATTCAGGAACAAAATCCCAAAACCCTCAAAAAACCTTGCCAATGCAGCCGCTTCCCCCAGCAGCAACGAAGGCCGATTCAGCTCAATCAACTGGCGCGCAATGATGCACGTATGGCTGCAGAACTTCCTCGGGCACACCAGCGACCCGGAGGAATCGCAGGAGACGAGCGAATCGAAAAATCCGCTTCGAGACGAAAGGTCGCCAGCGCTTCCAGATAGACGGAGAAGTCGCTGGGAAGCGATTATTCTAAAAATATTTTTAGCATTGATACTACTAATAGCGACGCTAATAAACATCCTGTTGTCCGTTCTGCCGCCGAAACTGACGGATCTTTGAAGGAAAATCTGATTAAGGAACTGCTAACAGAGATAGACAGCTGCATGCAAGCTAACAAAAATAAGAGGGATCTTTGCGTTCAGTGATGATTACAAACGACAAGTTTCCTATTGTCAACATTTATATCTTAATTAAAATTTGCTATTCATTAATCACGGCAAAATATTGTGCTTTGACTGATGATATAGATTTGTCATTTCTAATAAAAAAATACATCAAGTCGCTGATTTCGTTGAAAAGGATAAGGTCAGGTCCATTATTAAGGCCAACATTCTAGAGCTTTTAAGTTGACATAAAATCCTATATCCTAAAAATGAGTTGTTTGTATGTAGCTATGCGATAGATTTCAGAAAAAAACGGCTCAACCGATTTTCTTCAAACTTGCACCATTCGATCAGAAATTTCAATCTAATTCCTTGGACCCCACATGAGAGAGCTAGATGTCTCGGCGTTTCTGGTCGTCTTGGCCGACAAGGTACGGTCTGGTCCGGAGCCCATCAAACTTCGGGCTCCGTTCTGGCGCTTAATTTGACATCCCCGTCGCAACTGCTTTTATGAACCTACCAAATATAAGCTTGATTCGCTAATATATTTTTGAAAAAAAGAGATTAAATTAAAGTACAACACTTCTACCGAGCTAAAAATACTTTTGGTTTGCCTTCAAGCACATCAATATTCAATGAGACAAAGACTTAACTTTCTTTGAGAGCAGAAATCCGGGACGAGCTCACGTTAAAAGCTTTGTCGTTTTAAAAGATAAAGATAGAAAAAGCAATTTCCGAAATCCGATGACTGATACCTGGCTGGTGGGAAAACTGTTTGAAGTAAATCGCTACTATTTAATGAAATGAGCCCATTGGCTGTGTCAGCTCTCAGATTCTGAGTGATCTGAGCCGCTTTGTGATTGTGCCTAAATTCTGAGGGCCACATTGCTAGCAATTCGGACCATCGTTTACATGTAAAACTCTGTATTAATCATGTAAGGATAGCGACCGCTTCCTAAAGGCCCGCACTTTTTTTGAAAGCCACCCCGCATCTAGATGGCGCCGGGTGCTGTTCGCCGCCTCTCCTTTGATATAAATATCCAGAGGAGGGCACTGAGGAAGGCATTCATACCTTTAAAAGGAGCAGAGCTTGCCGCAAGACTCGTAGTCATGCTGCAAGCTCTGCCCTGGATTTGTAGAGAGCGTCGAGTTTGCTCTTGACACTCAGGCCGCTAGCCCACATGAGGCTGGCGTAACTGATCGAGGGGCGGATAATGGCAGTGTAGATCCACCACAGCTTCCTGGGTGAGCCCACAGGTGGTGCCCACGACGCGCCTGATCTGAGCGAGGACAGCCAGGGCTTTTTCAGCTTTAGTTTGGATGTTAGGGGTCCAGTTAAGCCTGTGATTCAGAGTGAGGCCCAGGCAGCAGACCTGCTTCTTCATAGAAATGTCCTTTCCATAGAGGGCGAGGGGCTTCATGGTCCAGAGCAGTTTGTTGGTAAACATGACCGCTGTGGTTTTCGACTCTGAGAGTCTGAGGTCACAATGGCTTGCTCAACGCTCCGCTCGACCCAGGAAACCCTGCAGAAGATCTCTGATAGTACCGACCGAAGGGCCCGCACATATTGCGGTCACGTCATCGGCATAGCCACCTTTTTGGCTTGCAACTAGGTCTTGAATGAGTTTGTGTTGACTTACAAGCGCCAGAATAGGAAAGGAATTGATTGATACACCCTCCTACGCCAATATTTTTGTGTCTGCACGGGAGTCAAAAGCTTTAGGAGCCGCTTCCTTTGCCCCTCTTATCTACGAACGCTACATTTGACAATATCTATACATGTATATGGCTTTTTAGGTACTGAGTCAGCTAAAAGAACTAAACAGCCACCTGAATCCACTTCCGGGACAGCTGTGTATCGCTTCCTCAAAAGAATTGAATACAAAGAGGCTAACTTGCTCTATCTACTTCAAACCCAACAACTCTCGCTGACAGCTAAACTCGATCTATTTTTATCTCAAACACCTTTAAAAATCACATATTATCAAATCCTAATTCCTTTGCTATGCGCTCACCGCTGCAGTTATAAAGAGGACTTACTTTATTTAGGTCAACAGGCAGCAATCTATACTGGGCATTCTGAAGCGACAGGAGTGTTTAGTGTCCACATTATCTAAGGACCTCTTACCTCCTGTCCTCACAAAATTGGAATACTGGACGGACTGTCGAAGGTAATTTGGATTCATTTTCCGTGAAAATCAGCGCTCTGTAGGCCTGTAGCAATGGATCTATGGAGAGCCTCCAATTCCGAAGGCGTGACACAGCAAAGCAACAAGACAAAAAAGCTAAGAAATGTTAGTTCGCCGATATTTCGAATACGAAATTCTTCGTCAGGGCGAAAATGAATATAATTATTAAGGTGAGAAACTGACAAATAAATATAAGAGAAACGTGAGGAGAGGTCGCGCATGTGCATACTGTATGTACATCAACTATGAGTCAAGACTCTAAATTCCAAAACCGGTTGGCTAAAGCGAGATTGCGCAATACAGTGGGCCCAGATGGCCTTCGAAAGGTTAATAATGAAAACAAATAATAAAGAGCAAAATGAAGAGTCAACACAGAATAAAAAAATAATAAAGTAAATAAATAAATACGTAGAGTGAAAGTGCACCATGTACGGTGTCACTTAACTGGCAGAAGCTGGTTCGAGCTGGTTGTGGCAGAGCAGATCCCGAAGGCTCCTCTCTGTGCCGGCAGTACAGGGGCACCGTCGTCCCTCACCGTCCCTCACCTTGGCAACCAGGGTGTCTGACCCAGCGCAGTGCGGCACGATCAGTGGGATCACCGGATTGTGCAGCACCCCAGTCAGCTCGTTGGCGCCATGTGGGACCAGAGTCTTCAGGACCGCGATGAGTATTAAATGCAAAGTAGGTAGGAAAGGAGCCTAGTGGAGAGAGGTAGAGAGAGAGAGAGAGAGAGAGAGAGAGAGAGAGAGAGAGAGAGAGAGAGAGAGAGAGAGAGAGAGAGAGAGAGAGAGAGAGAGAGAGAGAGAGCAGAGAGAGAGAGATCATCTCCAATCCCAGGCACTGACACGGTATTTCTTCGTCATTGGCAAAATGGGCACATCTTAGACCATGTACACGCGTTGAGCACAGTGGTATTGATCACCAAATCGCGATCTTTTAATCTCTACGCGATTCATATCCTACGATTGATGTACGTAAGGCGACGAAAAAATATGTACAGGCCGTGTGATCATGCAAAAACTTGCCTAATTTTGAACGAGCAGTGTGAATGAGCCTTTAAAGATATTCTCTGTCCCTCTAGACTGCCAGCTATAATCGATGACCAACATGACCAAACGCAGATCAGATTAACTCACTAGCTACTGGGCCCAATATATGTGCCAACCTATTTGCAACCGGTAATCTGAAATATTGAATACATTGAAAACAAAAGATTCCGATAACGTACCGGACCAGTCGGCTCTTTTTTGACGTTAAGTTTGTGATGTTCGTGACATAAAGAGTTTAAAACAGACATCGTAATGTGAGCTTTGAATCACGCGAATAGCATTTTTTCGGTGCTCAGAAACGGAGCAATGCAGGCTCACGAAATTCAAGTACACTGGCAAAGTTTTAATTACCTTCTGAAACAACAATCAAGTCGCCAGCCCTCCGGACCGTCGAGATATTCAACGATTCTGCCACAAGGTCGGATTGTTAACTAAGCGATGGTGTATCCAACACACTCCTGTGCGCCAATCAGCACTGCGCCTCAGTGCGGCCTTTCCCAGCCTCCAAACTTCATCAGCAAGTCGACCCAAGGGGCCTGCATCAGCTCTGACTTTGTTTTCACTGGCCTTCACCCAGGCTTAGCTTCTGAACATTCAAAAGGTGGCAGCAGGTGACTATGCACCACCCCCCGTTGCGAATTTCTCGAGTTTCGCTGATCAAGCCTCGACAGTGGGTGCAACCTCAACTGCTGGATATCCTCAGCTGGTGTCTCAAGCATTCTGTCATCACCCCGTCGCCATCGACACCTTCAACAGATAAGGGGACTAATTATTATAAACATAACGAAACACATCAACTAAAACAGCAGTCTTAGCTGCCGATTTAGTATTCGCCATAGACTATAAATCGGCTCTCACTGCGAGAAAATGCATTGATTTTATAGGGACTGTTTCTGGCAGTTTTTACAGGCAGATTTTATGGGTAAACATTCCATAGATGAGCTCAGCCTAACCCTAAAAATTGCTATTAAACCAAGTTGAATTAAAATTACCAAACAGTTTCTTTTAAATCGTAACTGACTAGCAAATATTTTAAGTCAGCTTTAGTATAAGTGACTTCGAATAAGCCCGCTTCGAGGGAGACAGGCTTTGTACAGGCTTGTTGTCGAGATACTGTAAAAAGTTCCGACCTCCGGTTTGTCACTGACTTGAACGTAGCGGCCATTAAGGATTTCTTCTCGCACCTGCTGCTCGACCAGCTGCCGGTAACTGTTAACTGATAGGTAGTTCTGAATTTCTGACATAGTTGAGGCTCTTTCTGACGGGTCAGGGCAGGTGAGTTGGAAGCCGTTGCGGATGCCATTCAGCAGGAATTCGCGGTCAGGATCGTCAGTCAGCTCAGTTTCCCAGGCGGCTGTGGCGAGGTCGGATGAGAAAGCGACGGACTCGAGGGGCTTGGGACAGGGCCAGCCGGGGGCAGCGGGGGTTCGACTTTGGCTTCCGCCGGGGCAGCTGCGCTGCCAGTTGAGCCCCCCGGCCGGCCACGATCTAGTTTTTTGAAGTGCAGAACTGGCGTGGGTGCGCTTCGTAGCAGGCGGAGCAGACGTGCGTGAACTTGCAGTCGCGCCGTAGGCAGCCGTTGCGGTTGAACTTCACGCACAGCTCCCGCCCTCAGGATCGATCGGGCCGACGAAGCCGGACAGCTGCTGCTTTGGCCTACTGGGCTTGAAGTTGGTGCGCTGGGAGATCGCGTTTCCGCCCTGCATGATTTGACTTTGGTGCCAGAATGTGCTTGAATAGCAGCTGCAGCGACCACCGCTCCCAGCTGCCGCTCGACTGATGTTGCAGGATCCTGAAGTCTTCATCGTAACAGTTGAGGGCGGCCTGACTGAAACCCTGGTGCATAAACTCGCCGAACTGCACACAGTAGCGAACGTAGGCCTTCAGCTGTTCAAGATCCACCGCGCCATCCTTAACGGTGACCAAGGACCCCTCGTCGAGGAGTTTCAGCAGGATTCGGTTGCTGCCTGCTACCCACTGACCCGCCGAGATCTGCTCAGTCCGGACTCTGGACCTCTCGCCAGAGGCAGGCTCCTCGCCATCACGGTTGATAAAGTCCTTCACCAGAAGGGGCTTTGACGGTCCCGACGGCCTGGCAGAAGTGCTGTAGAGGCCTTGAAGGCCCAGGTCTGGCAGTCCCAGCTCCGGCTCATAGGCAGCAGGGGACCGGTCAATCGGCAAGGGGCTCCGCAACTTACGGCTCTGTTGGCCAGGCTTGTTCTCCAGCTCAGCCTCGATCTCAGCAGTCTGGCGTTGAAGATTCCTCAGCCGAAGCAGCTTCTCCTGACGGGCGATCCTCTGGTCCAGATCGTCGGTGCCCTGCGGGGCGCCAGCCTCGTCCAGGGTCGCTTCCTCATCGTCGTCGCTGCTGCTGGTGCTGACTCGGTCGATTTCGCTCGAGTGAGTGGCTGTTGGCCGTCTACGTCGCTTGGCTTGATTTGAGAAACTGGCTTGTTCCAGTCTGACTTGCAACTCTCGCTTGCGACCGCCACTGGGCAGTCCCAGTTGGCGTAGACGGTCTCTAAGCTGCCTTGCAGTCATTTGGTCAATTGAAATCTCGGCCATTGCAGTTGCAGCCTAGGCAGCACTCACCCACTCCGTACGATAAAAAAAATTCATGCAGCGCGAGAAAGGTGAGGCAGGCTGATTAAAACCTAGGTGACATAAACCTCACGGCGGAGGGGTGCAGTGCAGAGGGGGGTTGACTTGGGGTGGGTGTTTACAACCAATCAGCAAACGCCGATTGGACACCACATATCCTATACCCCGGTAACTCTACAGCTAATGCAGTCTACATTGTGAAACAAACCTATCAAAATGAAATTGCAGCCTCAGGCCCTCGTGATCCCAATCAGATTTCCAATCCAATGAATCAAGTTGCTAAACAACAGACAGTGAACAAAACATAAACGAAGGCTGTCCCAAAAGCAGTGTTACTTTTCATTATATCTCTCGTTCTGATAATCCAAATAACATTGTTTTGCACAGATTTATAGCGGCAACTATCTTTTTCCATATTTTTTCCAACATATTTTAAAACAGACGATAGAAACAAAACTTATGCACAAAAATGTAACAGGAACTCGAATTTCCAAATGGAGGTGCCCAGTTCGGGATTTAATATTTATACAATAGATTTGCACAAGATCATGCGTCTCTCGAACGCTCTCCAACTTTTTTTTGAAATTATGATGCAATCAGCACGCATTACTGGAGATTTCAGTTAAATAATTTTCAACTGAATCAGAATGTGAAGATATGAAACTATTGACTTCACAAATTCAAAAGTACATGCATGCAAATACAATTGCCTCTTTGCTTCAGTTTCATCTCACATTAGTCTAAGTAGATTATTAATTTGCATATTTTAAACAATAATAATTTGCAAATTCCTGCACCCTGAAACCAGCACGACGAAACGGAGCATAAAATATCACAGAACTGGAAACAGATCTATCTATCTATCTATCTATCTATCTATCTATCTATCTATCTATCTATCTATCTATCTATCTATCTATCTATCTATCTATCTATCTATCTATCTATCTATCTATCTCTATCTATCTATCTATCTATCTATCTATCTATCTATCTATCTATCTATCTATCTATCTATCTATCTATCTATCTATCTATCTATCTATCTATCTATCTATCTATCTATCTATCTATCTATCTATCTATCTATCTATCTATCTATCTATCTATCTATCTATCTATCTATCTATCTATCTATCTATCTATCTATCTATCTATCTATCTATCTATCTATCTATCTATCTATCTATCTATCTATCTATCTATCTATCTATCTATCTATCTATCTATCTATCTATCTATCTATCTATCTATCTATCTATCTATCTATCTATCTATCTATCTATCTATCTATCTATCTATCTATCTATCTATCTATCTATCTATCTATCTATCTATCTATCTATCTATCTATCTATCTATCTATCTATCTATCTATCTATCTATCTATCTATCTATCTATCTATCTATCTATCTATCTATCTATCTATCTATCTATCTATCTATCTATCTATCTATCTATCTATCTATCTATCTATCTATCTATCTATCTATCTATCTATCTATCTATCTATCTATCTATCTATCTATCTATCTATCTATCTATCTATCTATCTATCTATCTATCTATCTATCTATCTATCTATCTATCTATCCATCAGCCCCCTTCTGTTGTATTAAACTTCAAGCACTAGAAAGCAATACTGCTCCATCACAATCCAATCACTTTCTCAGCCAATCAGATCAGAGGCTGCTCTGCCTCCTACATTCACTTAGGACAGCTCTGTTATTTCCTGTCTCCTTTCTCGGCGATCTGCGCTGCTTCAGCGAGCGCGCAGTTGCTAACACGGAGAGTAAAAACAACTCATTGCACCCCGACGACCAAACTGTCAAGCCAAGCAGATGGACGCCGACCTGCTTGAGAATGCTACCAATGGCATGAACTCATCCGCTCCGGCCATTGCTGGCTTCAAAGACGTTTCCATGTCGACTCAAGCGGCCATCGGACTAGTGGCAACATTCGCCACATTCGCCCTCGTGCTGAACTCGTTTCTGCTGTTCATCCTGATTCGCAGCCAGGTGCGCGAACGCTCTGCCGGCATGCAGGTGCTCACTGTTATGGAAATACTGCTCAGTGTGGCCCTACTGTCGCTGTTCATCAGCATGATGGCGGCCAAGGACCCCGGAGCTCTGCCGCAGGAGCTCGGGCTCGGAGTTCACGCCGTTCAGATGACTCGCAACTACTGGCTGCTGGCCGTCACTCTGCACCGAATGGCCATCACGATGCGGCCTCAGCTGGCCGCCCAACGGAATGACTATTTTCGCGGCAGGCATCAGTTCTCGATTGTGTGCTTGATTGTGTGCCTCTCGACTCTGACTCTGCTCGCTAGAAGTCCCACGCTGACTGGTGCAGTGGATAAGCAAGCCAATGCAACTGCGGAGAATGCTCTCGTGGCTTATATTCGCGTCTACCTCATCAAGTCGGTGAGCTTCGCCGCTCTTGGCGTCATGCTGCCAGGCCTGGCGATTCTGGCCGCTACCGCCAAGATCGCGCACGCCCTGCGCTACCGACTGGCGCCGCACCGGGCCACCAACCGGGTGACGAAGATGGTTCTGACTCTGTCCATCGGCTTCGTGCTACTCGAGTCTCCACTGGCTATAACCTATACCGTCACCTGCGGCTACCTGTTGAACAGTTTGACACTGCCGTTGGACCAATCTGATTTTGCCAGGCTGCAGGTGCTGGAGGAGCTGGCCACCTGGGGCATGGTGTTCGTACCGGTTGACTCCTGCCTAAACTTTCTGGTGCTCCTTTGCTACAGCCGATCGGTGCGATGGTTCCTGCGCAGCAGCATGCAGAAGTACAGGCGGCGACGGCGGTTGCGTCAGCACCGTAGCCGAAGCCGGTGCCTTCGGAAGCGTCTGGAAAAGCAGCTACGGCAGCAAGCGAAGCTGCGTCGATCGCTGCAGAAACAGCGGAACGAGAGCTGCAGGCCGACGGGTATGCGCGCTTTGGGTCGGTTTTGACTTGATTAGAGTAGGCTAATGACAATTTTCTATGGCGCCACTTTTACTAAGAATACGAAGACGCAAGATTAAGGTGTACTTGAGTGCTATAGTGCTTCTAATTAGTTCCATTGGCATCCGTCTTTAAATTGCACTAGCAAAGGAAATACACCAGTCTTTCAAATTTCTTGAGGGAATTCTCTGGTCTTCTTGGCTACAAGAAGTCTTGGACAAGACATTCATTATATTTCTTCATCCATGATGTTCTGCATACATTTTCATATAAAAGTTAGCGTAATTGTTTTTGAAGATTTAGGGGCTTATTATCTTATTATAAGCCCAACCTTCATCTCATTTCGTAATTTGGTACCATTTTTCACACAAGTAACACCTGGCTTTCTTTTAGAGTTGTTGACACCTGCAGACACTTGCCGGTGACACTCGGGTCATCGGAATTACCGAGGACCAGTTTGCAAACTATTCGCAGTGTAAAACATAATTTATAATATCAGACTAGTAGAATGCAAAGTGTTCATTTAAAGAACTTGCGAAACCAGCCTGAGTAGAATGAAAATACCTTTGGTTTTTTCTTTCATCTTTTTACAGATCGAGACAGCAGTTATCGGCTCCACCAGATGCGACCGCAAATTCTCGCAGTTTAGTGGACTAAAAGACAGTGGAGACGACCATGGTTGAAGTAAATGAGGCATAGCTAAACTAGCCATTTTTGGTGCACTCGAGCGTGTGTGTGTGACACCTGAGGATGATGTGTATATAAACTGATGATGATACATAATGTATTTAATTTCATCCAACCACAGCGAACGGTAGGGAAGATCGTTAACTTTGCGTGTTTATAACTTTCGTCCCAGGGTGTAGCGATCCAGGTAGTACGAGCGTATATATTTCCAGGTAGTATATATCGTCCAGGTAGTATATATCGTCCAGGTAGTATCGAGGTATATATATCGTCCAGGTAGTATATATCGTCCAGGTAGTATATATCGTCCAGGTAGTATATATCGTCCAGGTAGTATATATCGTCCAGGTAGTATATATCGTCCAGGTAGTATATATCGTCCAGGTAGTATATATCGTCCAGGTAGTATATATCGTCCAGGTAGTATATATCGTCCAGGTAGTATATATCGTCCAGGTAGTATATATCGTCCAGGTAGTATATATCGTCCAGGTAGTATATATCGTCCAGGTAGTATATATCGTCCAGGTAGTATATATCGTCCAGGTAGTATATATCGTCCAGGTAGTATATATCGTCCAGGTAGTATATATCGTCCAGGTAGTATATATCGTCCAGGTAGTATATATCGTCCAGGTAGTATATATCGTCCAGGTAGTATATATCGTCCAGGTAGTATATATCATTCGGGTAGTATGTACAGTATACAGCGTTCCCGATGTTTATCTACGTCGCTGTCAAATGGGTAGTTTTAAGTTACACTGACGCAATTTAAGAATACTCATTCGCCAGCGACGGCCATCGATATCGGGTACATTGGATGCGTCGGTGGTTGGTGCAGGGGTTTATTTGCGAGCGACATGCGACAAGGAAAATTTTTATAAGTTATTCATTTTTCGAAGTTAATTCACATGTGTTTTATGCTGAAGTTTTGGCTGAAACCCTCTAACCAAAAATGTGTTGAAAATTTCTGTTCTTATTATCTGTGAGTCTTTAGAGGTATTAATATTTTTAAAACGATTTTTGTCAAGACCTCATTGACCTATTTTTTACACTGAGTTTTTACCCAATCCGTCTTTAGAAAGCAACCCTCTTTGATGCTGTTAATGACATACCTTATTTGGCTTAACTTTCCTTTTAGCCTTGGAAAATGCATACGCACGCACTTATTTGCAATTCTTATTTGATAGCAGGTGGTACGATCTATATAAAACTTATTAGCTCACTCACTCTGACTAATTATTGAACTCATCCAGGTTATTCAGATAAAATTTTATTTTTTAGCAATTGCATTAACGATTATGTAAATTTTAATTTCATTCCATTTCAATAGTTTTAGTTCAAAAATCAATAAATAATTTATAACTATCTCATCGTCCCTACTGCACTTCCCAATTGGTAATTCAATCCATTCTCTAACTTATCAAATTGAAGCTTGAAAATACTGATGCCCTCATACTCAGAATGTTCTCTTATCGCGAATAGGCATGCTCCTGAACAGCGCAATGCTGTTCTCAAAAGAAGATGAGAAACGCATGAGAATCACTCCTGACCAGCGCATGAGAATCATGAGCAGTACTCGCTCAGAGAACCAGCCTTACTAATCAACTTTTTTTAGTTGTAGACAAGCAAGACGCAGCTGGATTTAGAATTAAGTTGATCACCATTAGAACAAATCCACTATCTAATCTATCTATCTATCTATCTATACTATCTATCTATCTATCTATCTATCTATCTATCTATCTATACTCTATCTAATCTATCTATATCTATACTATCTTATATCTATCTATTCTATCTATCTATCTATCTATCTATCTATCTATCTATCTATCTATCTATCTATCTATCTATCTATCTATCTATCTATCTATCTATCTATCTATCTATCTATCTATCTATCTATCTATCTATCTATCTATCTATTCTATCTATCTATCTATCTATCTATCTATCTATCTATCTATCTATCTATCTATCTATCTATCTATTATCTATCTATCTATCTATCTATCTATCTATCTATCTATCTT